>OMNN01031045.1:0-18772 GCA_900302755.1 Chromis chromis | reverse complement strand
ATTTTGAGTTTTTATTTAAATTCAATATATATATTTATTTTACTGAGCTTTACCCCCCAAAAGATTGCATTCAAGTATTATCTTTAGCGACAGCAGGATTTTAAAACAAATGTCACCCTCATGTGGTAGACTTTTGCTCTTACACAACAAGCTGCCTCTTCGTTTCCAAACGACCCTCCGTGTTTTGTAAACCAAACTTTGGCAGAAAATGAAGCCGCCTATTGGTCAGTCACAGCTGTCATTAACTCGAACTCATTTCTGATTGGTTCTTTGAAAACTAAACAGCCAGCAAACTTCTGTGAGGGTACCTTCGTTAGCTTCAAGCTAGCTCTGTGATGATAGTGACTTGACTCCGACAATCAACAGGTTAGTGTTTGAGTTAATATACTGTAGTTAGCATTAATTGCACAAATGCTGGCGTTAGTTGGGGTGTCATATCCTCACACAGCAACTTTGTGTTCGTCTTCCAGTTATCATTCTAATTAAGCTAATATCCACCTCAGGTTTGATTTGTAGCGTCTGCTAATTAGCATTGAGTTAGCAGGGTTAAGGGTTTTACACGTAACGTCGGACGCCTGCACGCGTATTGGAGGAAAAGCGAAAGTATTTTTGTGTTTTGCAAATTAGCGGTGCTGTTTCCGAGCTGTAGCAACAGTCCCCGCTGTGCTCGGCTCCGCTACACGTTCATTTTAAATGTGGCGGTTTGCATCGGTGGTGAAGTGACGACGTGGGAGGCGCAGCACGAGCCATCAGAAGCGAGATTATGTTGCTAGGCAACAGATAATCCTTAATGTGACGTTGAATATTATTTTTGCAATGGACAACACTTTATTTGTATTATTTCCACGTGCTGAGCGTAGATGCAGCAATGCGCATCGTATAATAGCAGTGAAAAAATAGGTTTATGAATTTCTGAATATTAGCTTAGTGGCTAACCTCTGTCGATATCATCTGTACAGTCAGTTACCATGGCAACAGCCACCAAGCTATGCCGCTAACTACCTGCATATAAACACCGCTGACCCTAGCTAACGTTAATTAGGACGGCTTCTGTGCGCTGCAGTCGCATCAAAGTCAGTATACTAATGAAACGCTAACGTGCTTAAAAGCCCAGGTGGGTGCTGTCGGTAAAGGACGTCCTGCTGAAAGGTACGGTCTACAGATGACAGGACACGTAGCATAGCTCTGCTGAAAGGCTGCCGTTAGCATGACAGCTAAAGTAATTAGATACTGCACATGATGATATGTGCAGTCGATCAGTATGCGCGAAAGCCACCTCACTTTGTATGACTGTGTGAGGAACAATATTTGCGGCACATATGTTCGTTACATCTTATATCAAGCGGTACTGTAGTGCTCTCAGCACGGTTTTATAGGCTTCTAATCCGCTTTGCACGTCTTATTTTAGGGATGGGAGAGCCGCCTGTGGTGATCCTCCAGCACCAGATGAGTGGCAGGTCGTGACGGTGCAAAAGCAATGTTGTGCTGCCCTATACAATGAAGAAGATATTCAGCTTTACTAAGAAAAAGAAACACCCGTCCGGCACCCCTGACAATGGGAGCGTGCTTTCTGTTGGCTATGAACTGAAAGACAAGGACCTCGGGAAGGTTCACAAGGCTGCCTCAGTGGGTGATTTGGCAAAGCTGAAGCAGCTTGCTAAGAAGAATGATATTAATCAACTTGACAAGGAGAACAGGTAAGTGGGATCAAAGCACTTGGTGTTACTTAAAAGTGTGCTGAAATAATTACTACCAACAGTAAACCTTAGTATTGCAGTCAGTGTATGTCACATTTTGTACCTTCTGTTTGAGCCCTTCATTTCTCCACTGTTTGATCCTTGTCTATGTTGAGGTCTTTAATTGACAAAAATAACCTTAGACCATGACTAATAATATTTCTATTTTCCTCTCTGTAACATTCGTTGATTTAAAGTAATCTGCCTCATTGCCCCCCCTCAGATAAATGTAGTCTACCAATAGGCTATGCCACCCATTATATCAGCATGTCAGCTGTAGGGCATATTTTTAGGTATAATATACAGCATGGACTATTTTTCACATTTGTTGGGTTGTGATTAACAGTGTCCCATGTGTTAATTGTTGACAGCAAACTGCCAACTGTTTAAAGCACCAAATAAAATCCACATGACACCCCATTGTTTCTTTACTGCTTATGTTTCAAGGTAGGATCTAGTTACCATGTACAATTAGCATGTGTCAGAAGTAACCCAGTGCTGTATGTGGAGCAGTTGAGGTAATTTACAGAATGGCTTGTAATAGAGAAAAACACTAGGAGTAAGAGTTGAACTTGTCAGAGTGTGTTCTTTCAACCCATTTGAAAGTAATAATAGAATTAATAAGTAAGTTTAAGTATTAAGTATAATATAATTGCTTTTGCTCACATATCACACAAGCCATCTATGACAGGAAATCCCAACTTTGAGGGTTGTTAATGGAATAATTATTTTTGATAACAAAAAATCTGTCAAATTGATATAATGAAATGATGCTATTGATGATTAAAGAGAGACCTTTGCAAGGAAAGACCGTGCTTCACACACAGTACGTCAAGCTCTATGATCAAGTCATGAAACTTTGTAAAAACAGTTTGAAAGGAGGAACCAGCACGGTTTAATGATATCTTTAATACTCTTTTTAAGGGTCAGTGAAGCTGTTTTAGTAAGAACAAGCATTCTTGCATATGAGTAACTCTCCCCTTTACTGTTACAGAACTGCACTTCATATTGCCTGTGCGAGTGGTCATGGCGAGGTGGTGCAATTCCTCGTTGAGAGCAAAGCCAAGCTTAACCTTTGCGACAATCAAAATCGATCCGCCTTAATGAAGGTAATCCTGGATTATGACACCCTAAAACAAAGTGATTCTTAATTAAATATAAAACATCATCGCTGACTGACTTTTCCCCTGTGTATTGTTTCAAGACTTGTTTCAGTCTTTGTCTCTGACTTTATGCTAATTCTTCACTATAACAGGCAGTGCAGGGCCAGCATGAGCACTGTGTGAACATACTGCTGGAAAATCATGCTGAGCCCAGCCTGGTGGACATAAATGGCAATACTGCCCTACATTTAGCAGCAAACATCCCGTCCATCTCCACTGCTGTCCTGTTGCTGCAGCATGGGGCTGAAATCAATGCCCCAAACAAGGTGATTCTGTCTTTCTGTATAACGCAGTATATTTCTCAATCTGATGCCAAACATCAGGACACTCTTTAATTAATACAGACCTAGTATCATTTTACCAGATATATTTTAATTATGAGTAGATCCAGTATGTATACAGTATGGGCATTAGAGGAGCATATCTTGGTTTCTGCTGCACAATGATACTTTGTCAACGCCAAGCACAGCACAGAACACCAGTATAGAAGAAAGCCTTTATTAATATTTTTAGTTACACACCTTTGCTTTATGAGAAATCTAAATGTTTGCCCTGACAACGGTGTATTATGCTTATTATGTGTTCGGATATATCTTATGTATCCAGTGATATGTGATATGTCTGTAGTCTACAGCAAAATTCTTGTAAATAAAGTGTTGATTATGATCTGCATTTTAGGAGGGTTTCACCCCCTTGACTGTAGCAGTCCGTGAGGACCACATTGAGATGGCTGAGTTTCTCCTTAAGGAGAGTGCTGATGTGAATTTTATGGACCAAGACCGAAGGTCTGTATTAAACAACACATTTGTTTTATATGTTTAATGATGTTAATGCTGCCTTATCATTGATTACAGTTGGTGTGCTGGCATTGATTTGTCCCTTCAGGTCCCCATTAATGATAGCTGCTGGGAATGGACAAATTAACATGGTGCGGCTGCTGTTGCAGTTTGATGCAGATATCACACTAAAGGACACCAAAGGATGGTCAGCTGATGACTATGCAGGGATGAATGGGCATCATCCGTAAGCTGTGCTTTCTTTGTACTTTTGTTCCTAGAGTGTTATTGTCGCCTGTCTGTATTTGGGGTGTGTAAGTGAAACATACAACTGAAAGAAACCAAATAATCAAAGCCCACAAAGAGATTCTTTCATTTGTTTTAAGAATGAATAGTTTTTCACTAGGAATCTTATTTTTTGGGGGGGTTTGAGTTACTGTATATTCTCACAGCATGTTTTTTCACATTGCTGAAACACACTAAGTTATTACATTAGCAAATGTTGGTGTCTTGTCTCTCCTGCAGTTGTTCCCTGCTCATCAGTGAACACGGTACCCATAGGAACGATGGAGCCTCCCTGTCACTTCAAGGTCCGAGCAACAAGAAGAAAAAAATGTTGGGCAGTCCTTCCCAAGATGTTGAAGCAGGCTTCTCTTTGGGAGGACCAGCAACTGACAAAGATGGTAAGGAATTTTCATGACATTATAGTGAACAAATGTGTTTATTGTTGTGTCTATTCATTATTGACTTTGATATTTTATTTATTCCTCATGCATAACCTCTTGACTGGATCTAGAGCATGGAGCAGATGAAGCAGGGGGAGGTATTACATTTGTTAGATGAACCTTGTTAGCAAAATCAGTCAAAGACTGTCAGTTTCTTGCCAATAGAAATCATTAAGAGTCACTGAGGATGGATGATCAGCCTTCTCCTGTTTTCAGGAAAAGCATTTCCCTGCTGCTTAGATTGTAGTGCTGTGTGCAACATTTTTCTGCTTTTTACCATTTAGATGCTCACTGTGTGATAGTAGATGTTTAAATATGACATGGGCTTTGCTGAAATTGAGTCAGATGAGGTTAAACTGAGAGTGAGTTCTTCTGCTTTTTTGCAGATTTTGAAGACAATTCTCAGTCAGAGTCATTAAGTCGGTGAGCAACGTTTTCCCATTGCAGTTTACAACTTATAATTACAATTGACTTCTCAGCTGTAAGCATTCTTTCTTCTTCCTCAGCGTGTCAAAAAGTGCTGCAGATGAATGGCCATCATCAGAAGACGAGGACGAATCTGTTTCAATTGATAAGGTTGGTTCTACTCATATTTTAAGTGACCTGTGTTTTTTCATAAATTTTGCTCTAACCTTCATTTGTTGTTCTGACTTTCAGAAGCCACTGAAAGTAAACCTAAGCAAAATGATTGCATCTAAAAAGGGAGAAGGTACCAACAACCTTTAAGCATTTTTCACTCATTAGTGTCTCTCCATAGTTTGTAGTTTGTTTCAATAATCATTTATCCCTACCTGCCTTGTAGCTTCTGTACTACGTGACACGTCCCTGAGTGGTTCAGAATCTGAGCCAGACAATGAAAATAGAGTCCAGAGAATCCCATCCCTCCCAAAGGCTTCATCATCCACCAAAACTCCGCAGCTCCCAGTAGATCCCTCTCCTGTTTCCTTCCTTTCCAAAGCACCCCAGAAGACTTCCACTCCACTTCCAAACTACAGAAAGGTAAAATATTTGTGTCGAGGCTTTGCCAGTTGCAGTTTTGTGACCACTTTCTCTCCTTCTGTTCTTTCCTAAATGCTTTAAACAATCAGACATTTCAGCTGAGCAGAGGAAAGGAAAACACTCAGAGCAACCTTCAAGTAGCAAAACGAGATCCGACTCTCAGGAGGGAAGCTCAGCAGAAGAGGAGGAGGAAGAGGATGATGATGAAGAAGAAGAGGAGGAGGAGGAAGAAGAAGAAGATGATGATGAGGACGACGATGATGAAGATGATGAGGAGGAGGAGGACGACGACGACGATGATGAAGAGGAAGACGATGAAGAAAGTGAAGAAGAAGAAGAAGAAGAAGGGGAAGAGAATGAAGAAGAGAATGGATCTGTGGAGGAGGAAGAGGATGACCAGTGTGTGGCTACTGTCGAGGCCAACACTACTGTATTTGAAGACGTGCAAAAACCCTCAGTTACTGGTGCCCTTAAGATTATTGACAGCACTGATGGTCAAAACAGACATGGTACTGACACCTCTGACAGTGGAACTTTTCATGGTGTTGTACGTGAAAATGCAGATGCCTCAGAGAAAGATGCCAAAGCAGAGACTCAAAACACTGACCTCATCGGCCCAGCGGAAGCAGTGCCAGTAACATTAAATGTAGTGGAGGACTGTGTCGTATCAGCCATTAGGGTAGAATCAAACTTTTCTGATGAAGACGAAAGCCTTGGGAAGGAAGGTTTAAGATCAACAGATCAAAACACAATTTCAAACCAGGGTTCAACAGGAGGTCCCACGCCATCCAGACATCATGCAGAGACTCCTACACAAAGCCACATTAAGGAGGAAGAATTTGAGAGGGAAGCAGGAAAGGATGATGATGACTCCTGGAGCAATAAACAGAACAGTGGTGATACAGTGTGGAATGACAGCGACACTGAGGAAGATAATCAAACAGGAGGATTTGGTCGCAACACTGTACTTGCTAATCAAAGATATGTGTTACCTGAGGTTGATATGAAAAATCCAGACAGTCTTTCTGATGGTGAAGACGATGCTGGATCAAACAAAAATGCAGAGAAACACAGGTCCTCTTGGGGCTCTTCATTAGAGGACATTGATTCTGACAAAGAGAATGAGGTAAACAATGAGATTCTTGATCAGGAAAACAATGTTGAGGCACCAGATTTGCAGCCAGAAGCAACATCACTGCATTCAAAAATCACAACACCTCAACCAAATGAAGACCCCCGAGATACCTCATGGGATTCTTCCTCACCAGCGGCACCATCTCCAAAATGTGTCTCACCTAAGCAAGATACAGATGATCAGAAATCATTTTTAGGACAGTGTTTAACAAGCTCTCCTCAACCCGAAAACAAACCAGGTAGAGCAACCGCAGATGAATCAGGGTGGGATTCTTCTGAAAATAATGACCAGAATGACAGTGGCCAAAACACTAAATGTGAAGTGGTGTCACCAAATGTCATAGCAGCAAACCAGACTGGAGAGCAGCAAGAATGCTCTTGGGAAGGACATGATAAAGAGAGTATTAAGAAAGAGTCCAGTGACTCCTCCCCTGCAGTGTCACCCATACCTGAGGATAAAGACACAACTAGAAACCAAATTCCAGATAATGACGATATTGAATCAGTTAGTCAGTTGTCACAAATGTCTGGAAAATTAAACTCAGAAAATGAGAATGATGACAGTAGTTGGGATGATGAAGATGAAAGTGATGAGTCGGAAAAGCAGAAAACAAAGACGAAGGATGATGGTTCCCCAACCAATTTATCGAGGCCGGCAAGCACAATAGATAAGAAAGAAGCAGAAGAAGCTAAAATAGAAGCTAATCAAAGTGATGAAGACAATGAAGTGGTTCCTCAGTCTGGTCTTGATGGAAGTGATGAGTCGGCAGAGGATATCAAGCCGGATGAAGAAAAACAAGATGATGAGACAAGTGAAGACTCAGACAGCATGGACCAAAACCTGCAGTATGACTTTGCCAGCGCCACAGTCAAAGCGTGTGACGATGAACACGAGGCCAGATTAACTGCATATGTTCCACTTGAAAATGAAAGTGCCATCGCTACTCAAACAAAAGTGTCTTCAGATGACCTTAATGAAGAACCAATAAGGGAAAAGATGTCTTCAAGCCCACCTACCAAAGATGATGTCACTGCTGGTCAACACACATTGTCTGATGAAATGTTACCTCAGACTGACATCGATGATGTTGATATAGACTCACCTGATGAGGCAGAGAACACAGGCATGGGATGGCCACAGCAAAAAGGCATTCCAGAGCCTGAAATTAAGGTAAAACAGGAACGTTTTTGTCGTACAATAAGATTTGTGTCATGTAGTGTGGCTCCCCGTAATCAGTCCTCTGTAAGCACTCCAGCTTTGACCTTCTTCACCCTTATTTTTCCCCATTTACTTGTTCCTTCCTTTCTGCTTTGGTGTTCATTAGAGTACCTTGTGGCCACACATTCTCACTGAAATTAATTTTAAAGTACATAATTATGAATATACAATTTTACTTTTTTATACAGAAAGAAGATTCGACTGAGGATGAGGATGATAACGACAAAGACGAGGAGCAAGATGAGGCGGAGGAAGGAGACATATCAGATGAGGATGATCAGCCCGAAGACAGTGGAGAGTCTCTTGATGCCACTTCACCTGTTCCTGAGGCACAAGTCTCTAAAGATAAGAAAAGAGGTAAGGAGGAGTTCTTTCTTAACAGACGCAACAACTGCATGTTTATTATGGAAATGTTGGTTCATCAAGATTTACAATATTAAGACCTAAATGTAGTCCTGCTCATCTGCTAGGTGGCAGTTGGCTACCTTAAAAAACTTACAGATAGTAACCATAGTGGCTCCTCTTTTGTTCTAATAGAAAAACCTGAATGTATACATCTCTGGAGAAAATCAGTGTCAGTATCAAAGCTGGGTAATACTACCTTCAGATGCAAGCAATTTTATAACATCCGTACATCTCTCATGTTACCTTATCCTATTTTTCTGCCTAGATTTTCTGACCAATATAAATATATAATATTTATATTAGAATAATATTATTATTATTATATTATATTATTATAATATAATAATAATATAAAAGATACAGAATATGTCCTTATGTGGTTCACTTGAAATGGCTCGTTAGCTTAAGCAGAAAGTGTGTTCAAAGTTACATATATAATGGAGAAAGGAGCGCAGAAAGCACAACATGCTGTTTAAGTGCTAACAGAGTGAAGAATGCCATGACAGCCATGTAAAGTTGGTTTGAATCCAAGTTTAGCAACCTAGGTACATAGCAAGTCCTGAAAGTGACTTTTTTGCCTCTGTTGGTCCATCCAAGACATCCTTTTTCACAAGTTTACATTTTTAACCAGATTTCCGGTCTGAACTGGGTCTAGAGAAGGGTGAGGAAGAGCAGGATTCATGGGACTCTGAGGTACAGTAAAGACGATTTCTGAAAACCGTGTGTTATCAAATGTTTGCCATAGAGATTCTCAGAAACTGTCTTTTTTTCCAGTCCCACTCTGAGCACTCCAATATACCACATGAAGAGAAACAAACCTTGCAGAATCAAGAAGCGATGTCCCCTGCAGAGGAAGAGGTTAAAGAAAGTAAGTCTACTTTATAAATTATATTTTAATGCAGTCAAATCATTCCAGGCATCATTTCATGCTGCAGAAATTATGTGGCCCTATTTAATCATAATCACAGAAAACTGTGCTTTAATGTATTAATGCATGCATTAATTAAGTCTGTGAGTTCAAGCTTCTTGTTTTCAGTCAAAATATGATGGAAAATGTGCAGTGCAAAATAATGTCAGTCAATCAAAACAGCCTTTTCAACAACTTGTTGCATTTCTTTTGTAGACTTGTTTTATACTCCCTCTTTTTTAAGAGGGGAACGAGGCAATAGGATGGCAGTTCTAGAGCCTTGGAGGGGTGTAGGCTGGCCAGGAGGCAGACAGGGAGAGGGTATGAATGTCTTGACTCATAGGTCAGAGGAACGGCATGTTAACCATACCAGAGGCCCGACCATCACCTCATGATCACCAAAAAACAATGCATGCAGCATACACTGCTCCATCCTGCTGCACTTGAATCCCATTTCCCAGATTTGAAAATTGAAACAGCCACAGGATGTACTTGCTTGTTTTCAATAGATGTTTTCTTAGATAATATTAATCATGGCTGATGCTGAACTTGTGTCTGAATGAAACTGTGCGGGGAATCTAAATGCTTGTCTGATGCCTAAGCATGTTTCTTCATGCTAATTAACCATAAGCTCATTTGCATGGGAATGCTTTTTACAGTGTTCTGTCAAACTCATCCAGCTTCAAGAAAATCTTCTTTTGCAGAAAAGCTTGTTTAAAATGTAACAAACATGTCTTGTGTCTTACAGTTGGAAACAACAGTAATGATGATAATGGAGGTGAAGAAGGTACTAAACGGAAAGAGGTAGGTTCAACCACTATTGCCAAAAAGGAAAAAAGAAATTGTGATCTGCTGGAATTAGATAACATTGCTTTTCATTTCCACTAGAATGAGAAGGCAAAATGGGAACCACTCAGTGTTTTAAGCAAACTTGAAGGAGATGCCAACCGACCAAAAGGTGATTAGAATTAAATTTAAAAATAAATAAGTTCATCTGTAGAACTGTTTGTATTTAACATCATGCATTTTGTTTAATTTCAAAGATTTAATGGAAGAGCTTGGTCTGGGTGATGTTGATGATCTTGAAGGTAAGATGAAAACATTTTTCTACTTTGCTTTCATATTTTTTACTTTGTAAATTGGCCAACAAGCCCCTGTTAGTGCTGTATTTTGGTATGCCCCTCTTTGAATTTAAAATGATAATGATGGTAATTATTGATCAAACAATGCCTCAGCCTGTCACTAAACCCAGTGCACAGGATCCTTTACTGCTGGTAAATTGTCTGATAGGTACAGAACAGCACCCAATATCCATGATTTTCAGTTTTGTTTTTAAATTCTTAGGAGCTACTGTCTTTTTAAGCTTTTCGTGCAAGACTGATGTTTTACCCCTTGTTTGTTTCTGTCATTACACTTTTTGAAGCTCAAAAACAAAAACCAGGTCAGTAAAGATAAACAAGCTGTTTAGATTAGTTAAAATGTGTACATTGGTAGTTGTAGTATTTCTTTTGAGACCTCAGTTTAATAGCAATAGTGTAACAGCCAATCCCAGATATTGTCTCATTTAAAGGTATACACTTAAGGCACAGAGATGCAGTGGTGATCCCAATGTAAACTGACCTCTTACCCTCGGCAGACATCAGTGTCATATTTTGTTCCGTGACCTATAGCCTCTTATGTTAATGGCACAGATGCGTCAGACTGGGACTCGGCCAGTACTACCAGTAAGAGAACCCTGCCTGGCCGGAGAGTGACCTCCCCTGGACTCGAGGAGTCCCCAGAATTCTCCAATTCCCCTGTTAAAGAACAAGATGAAGACGTTGCTCCCACAGCACCCCTGACACCTCAGAGAAGCATCAGCTCTGACAAGAAACTGCCCAGTACACCCTCTCCGTCCATTCCCCATCCCCAACCTCGTGCAAGGAAGATGGTGCTTCCGAAACCAGAGAGTGAAGAAGGTAAAGCATAATAAGGCCTTCCATTGACCTTTCTTATATTTTCAATGCATGTACATACTATTCAAACAAAGTGCTCATTATTGACTGCTTCTCTTTTTGATTTGCTCTCATTCAGAATCAGATTGGGAACCAGACAAGATCACATCTCCTTGCAATAAAGCTCAACCTGACGAGGGGTTACAAAATATAGCTGCACTTCCAGAAATGCCTAAACCAGGTAAGGCTCATTGATCTTTATTAGCAGGCTTTTTTTGTGTGATCGTGTCCTGTGCTTTGTTTAAAGCTTTTGTCTCTTTTTTAGGTTCCCCTGAACTGTCACAAATGGCAAGGGAGAGTAAAGGTAGCATAGAGGTTGACGAACAGCAACAACAGGTGAGAGAACATTATCACTGCATACTATTTTTTATTCAATATTGTGACAAGCACAATATAAGTGCTCATACTTTCCCATACACAAGGAAATTAAAATGCATCATCAATTCATATTTTTTGTAAGTTTGTGCATACATATTTGAGACACTGATTTGTCATGTCCCTCTATCATTGGGGATCTATAAAGCCTATGTTTATGCCTGTCAAGAGAAACAAATGTAAAAGTGCAGTATTTTGGAACCCTTTAAAGCAAGACAAAACCTTTCACATGTTTGTGGTTATGGCTAGTTATAAGTAACTAGGCTGGTCTGTCTGTCATCCCAAAAATTGGGTATTTACCAACTAAAACAGTCAGGATCACATACTTCTGTTTCAAAGTATTAGGATTTTATTCGGATCCCCATTAGCTAATGTCAATGACATAAGCTACTCTTCCTGGGGTCAAAGTGTGATAAATAAAGACTAACCAAGTCCTAACTTATCCTAAAAAGCATTCTTGTAAATATTATTCTCAAGGTTTTTCTTTAATGAAGATGTAACATGTAAGAAGAGTTATGAGAATGTGTTGAAATGCCTCCATATGTATTTGATTATAATATCAAAACTTGGTTTTTGCATTTTGTTTCTTGTCTGTTGTGTGTTTTTCCTTGTCCACCCATGCCATCAAAGGAGAAAGATGATGCAGTAGGTAGATGTGAGTCAGATCTAAATAAATCTGGCCGTGTGGGCTCTGACAGTGGAGAAAAGGATGATGAGTTTAGAGATCAGTGCAGTCCTGAAGAGAGAGGTAATGCAGGTGATGGCGTCCCCTGGGAGAAACGTTATGAGAAGCTCTGGGTAGAGGTGGAGAAGAGGGAGGTAAAATCCACCTTCAAGAATGTTGCTGGTGAATTAAAAGAGAAGTTTGGAGAACTGTTTGAATCAAGACATCCTGAGGAAAACATCACAGAAGAACAGGGCACCTCTGCAGAAGAAGAGTCAAGTGATGAAGAGGAAGGAGAAATCATCGTGCGCCCTATGGCCAGAGCAAGGAGCACTGTTCTTCTCACCATACCTGAGCAGAGAGAGTCTGGGCTGGAGGACTCTGCAGAGTCAACTGACAACTCCTTATGTGAGGACAGGATGCAGCACTGTGAGCAGCCAGCTAGTGACAGCAGCATTCATCAGGAGCCAGATCTGTTCCCTGATTATGCTGTGGAGTCTCCCTCACCGCAACTCACCACAGAACAGAGAGAGAGCACGGACAGTATGAATCATACTACCAAAACTTTTACAGATGGACAGACCATACCAATGTGTGTTGTCGACCGTAGCTCATTCCTAAAAGATGAAACCAAACAACACATGGATCTAGTCTTGAAAGACACAACTGCTGATCTGAGTGAAACAGAAGATGATCTCGAGGGGTTTGCTGTATCTCAGCCTCCCTCACTGAGGAGACGTTCAGCATCTATTCCGGGTGTTTCTGATGAAGAGCTGGAAGAGGACATGGAAAGGTTTAAATTTGAGGTAGGGATGCTGAAGGTTGTCTTCCTCGTATTATTCTTTAGGTTCTTTTTCTCAGACAAAGGTAAGTAAGTATCTTTACTTACCTTTGTCTGAGAAAAAGAACCTAAAGAATAATATTTGGAGTAGACAAAATGAACTTGCTGGAAGTGTTGTCTTCCTCGATTTGGAGAAAGAAAAGGCCCAACTCCAGAAAGAGGTAGAGGACGGCCGCCCATCTCATAGTCACTTTTAGATTGCATCTCTTTCTCTTTTTTCTGATTTCATTCATGTGCTTAATATCCTTCTTTTAATCAGCTGTTTGTGGCCCAAACTGGCCATACATTATGACCTTGTCTATTTTCCCTCTGTCAGATGTTCATTTTTCATGTCCTAATATTATTTTTCTTCACGTTTCATTTTGTGTAGAAGAGTTGATATTGCATGTTTCTCTGTACATGTTTGTGTCACTTTAACCAACCTTAAAGAAGGTAAAACTGAACATTAGTTTGAATATCATTTGCACTACACCCAAGAAGCTGTTTGTACTGACTTGCACCTAAAAATGTATTTGGTTGACATTTGGTTGGCATTCTTAATTGTACTACCCAAAGACTTTTGTCATGCATGAAGTTTGCATGTATCTTTAGATTGAATATGTTGTATATAGAATAGCCTTCTTTGCCCTGGAAAGAAGTGCTGATGTTTGTTTGCCTTTTCATGCATGCTGTGTTGTCCTTTAAATGTTTTAGGCGTCTCTGTGAGAAAGAAAGTACATATACAGTATATAACTCGGTGCACAGTTTGTCATTTTAATTTGCACAGAACAACAGCTAACATACGTAATGATAAGTAATATCTCATATAAACTGGTAGAGATGGTTCTTTAAGAGAGAGTATTGTAGCATTGAGTTCAAGTGGAAGTATTTTTTAACTAAGCTCCTACTGTCTACAAATTCTAGTTTTACTTTTGGGCAGATCTCCACAAGAACATTGTCATTTCTAGGTTTTGAATGTTTACCACTCAGACTATTCAAAAAGAGTTTCTCAGGTTAGTTGTTAAGAATTCCTTAGCAAGCATTGCAGTGCATCCTTGTAATTAACCAAAATTACCATGTCAAATAGGGTAACGACACTAAGGTGTTAGGTCTCCCAAGGGAGGGGTGATACTAAATTATGTATGACAAAGTGTACAGGTACCCGCTCCAATATGCATCTTAAAAGGCTGGCCCCAACCTGCTTCAGTTAGGATGAATCTCTCAAGTGCAGTTATCAAATATTTACCCTTGTCTTTTCAGGCTAGCAAAGAGACAACAACAACAGCTACAATTGAGGTGCAAAAGTCAAGTGCATCCTGGGATAGTGGTGATACGGCATTGGAAGTAGTTGGTACTGAGAAACCTGAGACCAGGTTAGGATCCCTGTCAACCCAAACTGGAGCAGCAATTCTCCAGGAACAGCAGCCTGTGGCCGCCAAGAGGTATGCAATATTTTACTTTTGTACATTTTTAGGCCCTTACAGTTTGTAAATAAAGGTCAACTGTTGCGCTTATAATTTCAAAACGACACATCCATAGTCCTCCTCTGATCAGATATTATGAATTATGCAATCTATTTTTGGTTATTGTCCTTTTATGACACTTTATTGTTGCATTATGTCTCAGTGACACTTTCAGCAGAGAAAGCCCACTCTAAGCTTTCTATTATTGCTTTTAATTAATGAGGTCTTTCTTATATAATGCCTCCAAAGGCACACACTTGCAGAGGTCACAGCTCATTGACTATCAGGTTTATTGCTCTCCATAGCACCAACAGGGCTCCAGAGCAGTTGCAACACCCAATCCAGCAGACCTGCAATAGCAGCATGCAAGAGAAGCAAGCTGTAGAGGAGACCTTACAGCTGGAGCTGGTCCGAGGGGCCCGGCGCAGCAGAGCCCCTCAGACCATCATACATGTTAACGGAGATCTTCTCTCTGTGTTTGACGATAGCACTTTAAGTGAAGTGTCGGACGATGAAGGAAGGTATATATGCAGTATGCCACTTTTGTATATCAGTGTCACCTCTCTGTCACTAACCTATATGGTGTGTTCAGACTGAAGGCAAAGTGACTTACATGGGTAGTACATTTGCATAAAGAAGTAAAGAAGCAGTAAATGTGAACAGTTGCAAATTTACTCTAGGAACAGGAAATGAAGGTCTTTGTAAGAAAACTATATTTATGCAAAACCTGTAGTACTTCACATAATGAACATACAGAGAGAAGAGGAAAAAAGCAGAGAAACAAGATGGACAATAGAGAAACTGTTCAAGTTGCTGATAAGTTGTAAGATCTTGTATGTGCTTTAGTGGTTTGTGAAGAACACAGACTCATGTATAAATATACAAATAAGCGGTGGCCGAGCTGAAATACATGTTGCATTCAGTCTGAACAAACCTGTACAATATCGGTGGTGGGTAAAGATTAGGATGCAATTTTTCTTTATTTTAATTCCTTTCCTTCCTAAAAGTTGCATGGCTAACCATTGGTTTTCTCAAAATTGAATAGTATACTGCATTATACCATTACACTTCCAACAACTTTTCATGTGTCTCAGCTTAAGAAAATGCTCATAATTCTTCCAAATGTCCTGTTTTTTCTTTCCTGTGTGTGCTGACCTCAGGTTGTCACCCAGTGGACAACTAAAAAGCAAGGTAAAGCACACATTTACTCAGCAACTCACTGGAAGTTTGAGTACACTATACAGCAAAGAAAACTGAGTAATAATAAGGTCACATTTTGTTTTTTGTATTCAGAACACTGAGGAAGTGGAGATGGCAGAAGATTTTGATGAACTCACTCAGTCATCGGACACAGCCACAGATGATATTGACTCACCCACTTCAGGCTACCGTCATGCATCCCTCCTTATTCAGAAACTGGACTCGGCCACTTTGGGTACTGATTCAACTTGTTCAAATACATAACAAGTCATTATTTCTGCTTTTTTGGACATTGTAATAACCACTTCATTTGCGTATTTTTGCAAAATCCAGTGTTGAAAGCAAGATTTGGTTTATGCTGTTTATATCAGTTTATGCTGACATGGCGAGAGTTGAACAACACCCCTACAGATTCTACCATATTATTTCTCACAGACTCAAGAAGCATGGTGAAGCTGCAGAATATTTTCCATGAATATGAGCGCTCCATCCAAAAGGCAAGGAGTCGCCATGGGTACCTGGCAGACAAGGTGAACCAGCTGGAAATGGAGAGGGCCGAGATGAAGAGCTCTCTGGAGGAAGTTAAAGATGTAAAGTCGGCCTTAGAGCGCAACCAGTTGGAATTGCAGACTGAAGTCACAAACCTCAAGTGAGAACTACTTTCTTCTTTCAAAAATTAGAGCCGTCTGTAGCCATTTCTTTACATTGTCTTGGTCTTTTCTCATATTGATGTGCATTATATCTTTCGTGTTTGCCTGTTATATGAGGCTTTAATTTGTGTTTTGATTTGTTAAATTGAAGTTTCTGCCTGATTCTTGGTGCAGATTTCAGCTGAAACAGGAGCAAGAGAATCGCCGCAACGCCACCATGATGTACAATACCAGCAGAGATAAGCTGAGGAGGACGGAGGAGCAGCATCAGTTGGAGGTCCAGGAGAGACAGAAGGTGGAGCTCACACTCAGGAACCTGGAGCTAGAGATGAGAACACTGGTCAACAACATGAAACAGGTACATTCTCTTAAATTTAACTTGTATTTTGTTTTTAAGTATTTTATTAGTTGACTTGTAACTTCCTAAAACTAAATGAAGACAAAACCGAAATCCTCCTAGTCGGCCCCAAAGCAGAAAGAGAAGTGCTGGTCCATAAGCTGGGGAGACTAGCTCCCAGGATTAAATCAGAGGTCACAAGTCTGGGTGTTGTCTTAGATTCAGATCTCAGCTTCACCTCACATATTAGCAAGGTGACAGCTTTCTTCCACCTTAGAAACATCTCTAAAGTAAGACCTTTCCTGAACCAAAAAGACGCTGAGAAACTGATCCATGCATTCATCTCAAGCCGTATCGACTACTGCAATGCACTTTTCACTGGCCTCCCAAAGAAATCTATTAACAAACTTCAGCTCATTCAGAACTCTGCAGCCAGGCTCTTAACCAAAACCAAGAGAGCACATTAGTCCTGTTTTAGCCACCCTACACTGGCTTCTGGTAACTTATATTGATTGATTTTAAGATCCTCCTCCTGACTTACAAAGCTCTTAAGAGACAAGGACCAAGTTACATTGCGAGCTCCCTTACTAGTTACACACCCTCAAGAGCACTGCGATCATCTGCTGCTGGGTTATTGGAGGTTCCCAGAAACAGCAAAAAGAAAATCGGTGATGCAGCCTTTGCTAACTATGCCTCAAAACTATAGAAGGCAATACATCTAGACATCAAGGAAGCCAGGTCAGTAGATCTGTTTAAAAGAAAACTTAAGACACATCTTTTTACATTAGCCTTCAAACTCACTTAGACATACAGACAGGGGCAGAAGCTGAGGTGGGAAATAACGGGCGAGACAGTTAGGCCTCCACCTTCAGCACCCTCTATACCTTCTGCCCCCTACCCGAACCAGGGTCTGTATCCCATCCCTACTTTCATCTCTAACTCTTCTATTTCTACCCCCTACCCGAACCAGTGTCTGTATCCCATCCCTACTTTCATCTCTACTTTTCTACTTCTACCCCCTACCCGATCCAGGGTCTGTATCCCATTCCTACTTTCATCTCTACCTCTTCTATTTCTACCCCCTACCCGAACCAGGGTCTGTATCCCATCCCTACTTTCATCTCTAACTCTTCTATTTCTACCCCCTACCCGAACCAGGGTCTGTATCCCATCCCTACTTTCATCTCTAACTCTTCTATTTCTACCCCCAACCCGAACCAGGGTCTGTATCCCATCCCTACTTTCACCTCTACCTTTCTACTTCTACCCCCTATCTGAACCAGGGTTTGTATCCCCACCCCGCTTTTCTTGGTGCAGTTGGTGTGAGGCAGAGGTAGGGGATGGTCAGTGTTGGGGGTAACGGATTACAAAGTAACGGATTACTGTAATTTCGTTACTTTTATGGGTAACGAAGTAAGGCAACGCATTACACCAAAAATATTAGTAACTAAATTACTTTACCGGACTGTAGGAACGCGATTTTCTGCGTTACTAGAGCCAATTTCCATAAACTCTTCATAACAATCAGAGATGTTCTCTGATCATTTTTGGTGAAGCATGCACACACGCTGCTACGCAGTGGGACACGTCACACGACTCGACAAAAAGAGGGAAAATGGAGCGAGAGAAAGGCTGTTTTGAGAAGTGGCGATTTAGATAGATAGATAGATAGATAGATAGATAGATAGATAAATCTTTATAGATAGATAAATCTTTATTGTCATTGCACAATAGTGCAACGAAATTCAATATTCAATAACAATTTACGCATTACTTCCAGTTTATTTGTCGAAAGGACAAGAAAATATCTGTTAAATGCGCTCTATTTCCGGGTGACAAGCGCCTGTCAACCGCAGCGCACTCAATGAGCAACTTATCTAAGCCCCTGGCTAACCAGCATCACAATGTAAAGATCCTCCGGCAGCAGTGGCTCCTCGGACAGTTGATGGACAGGCGAGTGACGAGAGTCCAACCCCCCCAAAACAAGCCAAGCTTTTCTCACGTCTTGGAACGGTGCAGGTAACACAGAATGAATTAAAAAAAAACTAGTAGCAGGCTAGCTTTATGAAGACGGGCCTATTTACTGTTCTTTCAAATGAATGGCTTAGTTTTAAATGACATTTTTTTCTGGCTGTATACAGTATAGGCTTACACTACGTTGAAAGGCTAAAGCATGTCCAGATTGAAATTCGAAAATAAAGTGAC
>OMNN01031044.1:0-14957 GCA_900302755.1 Chromis chromis | reverse complement strand
GTAATCAAAATAGTCCGTCAGAAAATATTGTCCCCCAGAAACAAAGCCTGTTCTTCCGACCACTCCGCACTTCCGTTGTGGGTTAACTTCTGTTGTGGCCTTTACATTTGCGTTGTGGCTTTTCCGGTTGTATTGTGGCTTTTGCGGTTGAGTTGTGGCTTTTGCGGTTGTGTTGTGGCTTTTGCGGTTGCGTTGACCCTTCTGGGCCACCGTACAATTTCACTGTTTTAAAATAATTCCCTCTTGAATGTAGTGAAGTATTTGGCAGCCTAACATGCTTTAAAAATTATTTACCATTTTGGATCCCCTACTGAATCACCCAACTCAATGTAGAATGAATAATTCACTTTTTAAATATAACTTTTCAAGTCGTCTGGTGAAAATCCCTGTATTTTTTTCCATATTGCAGAAAAACAAAGTATTTTAATTTCACTTTTTCCCCAATATTTATCAGTCCTATGTATAAAACAACACTCAAATTAAAGGGTAGGTCAAGAAAACAAGTTCATGGTGATTTTAACTATTGACATACACACTAGAGCTGCAGCGATTAAATGACTATAATATCTTGTTTATTTACTACTCTGGGACAGACTAATCCCAAGATGACAGTTGTCATCTTGGGATTTAGGAACCACAGAATATTTTTGATAATGAAAGCAACCTTTAGTTGCTGCCCAGATTCATACACTTGGATTGCATTCACAGGCTTACAGTAAGTGATTTGTATACATAATTTCTCCATGTAAAACACACATAAATTCATTTAAATAAATATATGTGTGTATATATAAAAGTTTTGCCCTCATTAAAGATGTCAGCCATTTTGGGGCACGTTTGGGCGCTTATAACTCTTCAGGACACCTTCAAAATTCAAAACTTGATTGATCAGGTGACAACAACAAGACAGCAGCATCAAAATTACACCTGTTAACCTTAATTTGTGGTACAAATGTAAGGTTCAGACACCCTAATTTACACTGTCTGCTGAAGAAAGCAATAATACAAACTGCCACGAGGTGGGCAGAGACACAACAACACATTGACACAATAAAAAACAGAGGATAGAGGAGATATGAAGCGACGGTAGCCTACTAATGCTGGTAACACAACTAACAAACACATATACTGAGTTAGCGTTACACACACGTACAACCGTTCATAGCAGCGTAATACTATTTTTCGGCTACGTTAGCTAGCTTGACGTCTGGCCCTGGCTCTCACACAGCCCGGGTCTTCGCCCAAACATCTCAGAAGGGGGCTGCTATTCAAAGCTAACCCGGAGGAGGCGACTGGCCACGTTCCTGAGTAGGCCGGAGAAAGGAAGAAGTACCGTTTACGAGCCAGATACCGTGACCTACGGAGCCGCACAGCAACCGCCCGCACGCCCGTTGCTGTCTTCACGTACTCACCGGCCACCGGAGCGTTTTCCGACGAAGAGGAATCACAAAGGCTGGGAGGGCGGAAGGAGAGGAGGAGACGGCTCTGCAGACATCTGTCCATGCGAGGCAGAAACTCTCCGGAGGGGGAAACCAGCTTCGGCTCGGCAGTGGTGAACAAATGTGATGCTGTGCCAGGAGGTAGAGCACCGAGCCGAGCGCTGCAGCTGCAGCACAGAGGGACGGATCCCACGGCGCATGCGCACTCCACGCACACCCCTCCAGCAGAGAGCCCCATGGCCCCTGTTCTTCTTCTTCTTCTTTCTTTTTTTTTTTCTTTTCTTCGTCTTTGAGGTTTGACGGCATTTGGCATACGCGATTGTTGCATTACTGCCACCTTCTGTATTTATTCCCATTCGGTGTGTAATCATCATAAAAATAAAAACAAGGCGAGTAATGTGTGTGAGCAGCTGAGGAGGCTGCATTTCTAGGACCCTTGTTTTCCCCTTGTTGGTTGTAGTCCACTGGCAAAAAAAGAAACAATAGGTGAAATAAAACTACTTGTTAGAAAGTACTATTTGGGTGGAATAAACCTTAAAAACTATAACTTATTTGTTAATTTAAAAAAATAAACTGTGGGTGGAATAAACCTATAGCTCATTTATTTAAAAAAAAATACTATTTGGGTGGATTAAACCCTTAAAAAACGAGCTAGCTTTTCTAGTCCACAAACAGAGGCAAACAGAGGGTGGAATAAATATAAATCGTCTGTTAGAAAAGTACTTACTGGGTGAAACAAACCTTTAAACTATAAGTCATTTATTAAAAAGTACTATTTGTATCTCATCTGTAAAAAAAAAAAAAACTCTATTTGGGTGGAATATACCTTTAAAAACATTACCTGTTTATTCGAAAAGTACTATTAGAGTGGTATAAACCTTTAAAACCCATAACTTGTTTGTTAGAGAAGTACTTCTTAGATATAATAGACCTTTAAAACTATAACTCATTCAAGTACTATTTGGGTGGGATAATCAAATTCTAAGCAGTCCAATATTGTGTCCCGTCATTTATATATTTGTACTCCTGCCTTTGACAACATCCAACAACCAAAAAGCATCAGGCAATACAATGAGCACATGGGTGGTGTAGACCTTCATGACCTACAGGTTTCACAATACCATATCTCAATCAGGTCTAAGAAGTGGTGGTGGCCCATCTTCGCATGCTCTCTCAACAGTGCTCTTGTAAATGGCCATCTCTTACACAGATATTATCAGAGGGACCATCGACCTGCTCACCTTTTCACGGATAGTCTCACAGTCTCTTCTGCAAAAGTTTGGAACGAAACCACTGAGCCATGGAAGGAGATCTCTCAGAGTGCTACTGTTGAAGATCAGGCAAGGTATGACAAAGCTTCCCACTGGCCAATCAACACAATGTCTGCCGTGAGAGACGGCTGCAACTGGGCTCCGCCGAGGGTGCTGCACCACTTCGAGGCGAGGAGGAGGTGTCCGCAACAGGCCGCTGATTAGGCTGAGAGCTGTTTCCTGCTCTATTAACCTTTGGTGCCATTTTCCCAGTGAAAAATTGAGGCGTACAAGTTTTAAAAAACCCACAGAAATAGTGCCAATTTACAACTGAATAACTTCACTCTGCAGGAGCTCCCCTACATGCGTCATACACCATGTACTGCATCACAGGAAGTCCCCCAATCAACACAATGTACCGGTTCCAGAGATGTCGCCCTTGTGACAAACGCACTACCTATGTATGTGAGAAATGCAAAGTACCACTGCACATTGAGTGCTTCAAGATGTACCATGGAGTGTAGATGAGTGCATGAAAAAGGGTACAACACATTATCCCACCGGTCACAATTGTGACCAATCATAAAACACACTTTTCCATGAAAATGTCTAAAAAATTATGATTGATTGTTTCAAAGGGCTACTAATGACACATGATTTGGATTTTTTTGTGTCTGGGAAAAATTTGGGAATAAATGGGTTAAAGCCAAAACATACAGAGGTATTTTAGAGCTCATGTTATACACATTTACAGGTGTTTAATTTCATTTTTGGGTCTACTGGAGTATGTTTACCTGCTTTAATGTTAAAAAAAACACATTATTTTTCCTCATACTGCTACATTCCTGCACCCTTGATCTGAAACTCTCCATTTGTCATTCATTCATTCATTCAACCTCTATTCATATCTCGTTAGATAACCCTCATTTTCAATAATGTCGAGAGTTCAAACGGAATTATTGGGTCAATAATTAACAAGAATACAAACAACGGAACACAACGGTATTCTGTAATCATAGTTGTACATCGATCTATAGTTACAGTAATTTTCAGTTTTATTGTTTGCTGCTCCAGGTGTCTAAAGCACATTAGGCATTAGCCAGTTGCTTGAATGAGGGTCACTGAGCCTTTTCTCCTTATTGTCCAAAGACTACAACTAAATCAAAATCTGTTGTCAAAGTTAACAGTGAGTGGAGAGAACAGATCCTGTTATTATGGCCAAAACAAACCTGTGCATAATCGCAGCATTGGCATTGGAGCACCAAGACGCCATCACACCACAGTTTAGCTCGTTTATTTTGTACGTTCTTGCTCAGGATGTCACAGTAGAACTCTGTCTTAACAGTTGGAGCTGTAGGGGATGAGTTCACAGTACAATCATATGAATGTGGAAGAAAAAGGGACTTGACATGCCTTCTCCGGTTTTTGGAAACTGCAGCTTCTACTGGTGCTAGACGAGCACAAACAAGCATCATAACCAGTGATAATCACATAATCACACAATTAAACACCTACCAGTAGGGCCCCGCACTGGGAATCGGTTCCAAAGTTTTGATTCTGAGTTACTAATGACCACATAGTTTCACCAAGGTACGCAGAATTTTTTATTTAACAGTTTATTTTTGGTTCATTTTTAAGTGAGACATGTAGAATAAAGTGATTTTAATGAAATATCATGATTTTAAGCTTAGATTTGACTTTTCCCCCGACAAAACGGCACATTACAGATGAGCAGTTCAAGGACCAACGGTTTTATCTGCATTAACAGTTTCTGGCTGTGATAAATGTGTCACTATTGGCCATTTTTATTTTAGACACTATATAGACTTTACTGTATATCCACAGTGTGCAGAGCTCTGTGCAGGAGTCTCACACTCACATTTTTCACCTCAGGGTCTCATTATACGTTACATTAGCAGCTGACACAGTGCAGGACTCCAACCCTGAGAACAGCAGTATCAACTGCCTCTTACCTTGGCAAACACACACACACACACGCACATAGATATACGTATATATATATTTTTATATATATATATATATATACACACTCCTTCTCGCTCAGCTGTGGGAATACTTCAGTCCGACTGCTAAATCTGCCTCCTTTCAGGCTCGGTCAGGCACCATAAACCCCCAGGGACGTCGCATGTGAAGTACCTGACTTGACTACACACTTTCTTTCCTCACACACACACACACACACACACACACAAACATACACAAATCTTCTTATTCGCCAGCTGTACTCTGAGGTGTTAAAATGTGTGTTGTCTTTTCCCTAATAGCAACACACAGCGAGCGAGGGCATTACAGGAATATTGATGACACACAGTAGTAGTGGGGCCACATGGCACTATACAGGCTTGTTTAGCATTCAGCCCGCGTGGGAGGAAATGTGCTTCATAAGCCAGTGTTTATTGTAAAACCGCACGTTTACAGTCGCAGTCTGCCTCTGATGTTTATTCACAATAGCACATTTTTAATTTATGACTTCAATATATTCAGCAGAAAAATGGCTGCTTCATACGGTACTCTGCATATTTAAGAAAGTCATTCTGTAGGAATAAATTCTGTGGGGCCCGTTTTGTTACATAAGACTTAATAAAGTTAATATTGTCCCTCTGCGCTCTAGATGTGATGAGATGTGATTACATAAAGTGAACCTGATACCTTGACTCATTATCTCGGTAGCCGCATGAGCGTCGCTTAACATTGTCGCTGCAGAAGTAATCTGAGGTGATCCAATGATGAGAAAAGATTTTTTTTAATCTTGTGAAGGTGCAAAGTGTCTGAATCTTAAAGGAATAGTTTGATATTTAGTTAGTCTTCGTGGTCAGTGCAGATTTATTACTCAGATCAGATTTTTTTCTGTTTACATTATTTTTAACCCTCTGAATCAGTTTTTGGGCATTTTTTTGCTCCTCTCACCATTTTCACTCACCGTTTGCGCTTTTTTTTTCATTTCAATATGAAGTTCTGCACCTCTATGGAAACAGCACAACCATAGCTAGAAGTAGAGAGAGATCAGAAATGTCTTTTGTGCTGTGTAGAAGTTAAAATGCCGCAAATCATAAAAAAGAATAAGCAAAAGTTGAATTTCTTTGAATATTTATTTTACAAGAATTGAAAAAAAAATGGAATCAACTTGGGCCACATTTTTCCAGATGCCCACAGATGTTACCAATGCTGCTGATGTTGCAACAAGTAGGGCAGAATTTTTAGTTTTTTACAGATTCTGGTTAGACCATATGATTTGTCTGTGAAGATTCTCAGTCATCCAGGTCATGGTTATCCTCATAGTTTCAATCGTAGCATCTGGACTTGTTTGAGTTTCTCGAAGATGTTCACCTCTCATCCAAGAGGCTTCATCAGTTCTAAACTGACTGGTTTGGAGTTTCAGATTTTTATGAATATATTCTTTATTATTTTATGAATATATTCTTTATTATTTTTATTAGTTGTAAAAATCTGGAACTCCCAACCAGTCAGTTTAGAACTGATGAAGCCTCTTGGATGAGAGGTGAAACGACTTCGAGAAAGTCAAGCAAGTCCAGATGCTACGATTGAAACTACGAGGACAACCATATGATATTTTTTTTGGCAGATTTTTAAATGAGAGATGAAAAACAAATTCATTTTGATGTTTTATCACTATTTTAAGCTTAGATTTGGTGAGCAGCATGAATGATTAGTTCAAGGACTTTTGGAAAGTTAAAAATCCAACAATGCTTTCGTTTTTTTTTCCGATTCTGGCTCTGATAAATGCTGTAATTTGGGGGATTCTATTAAAAATACATATAGTACCTTTCAAATTTGCAAACTCATTTTTAAACAAGACATGTAGAATAAATTGATTTTGATAAAATATTAAGTTTTTAAGCTTAGATTTGGTCACAAATGATTAGTTCAAGGGCCGTAGCAAAATAAAAAATCTGAGGTTTAAACTAATTTACAGTATGTCACAAAAGTGAGTATACCCCTCACATTTTTGCAAATATTTTATTATATCTTTTCATGGGACAACACTGAAGAAATTACACTTTGCTACAATGTAAAGTAGTCAGTGTACAGCTTGTGTAACAGTGTAAATTTACTGTCCCCTCAAAATAACTCAATACATAGCCATTAATGTCTAAACTGCTGGCAACAAAAGTGAATACACCCCTAAGTGAAAATGTCCAAATTGGGCCCAAAGTGTCAATATTTTGTGTGCCCACCATTATTTTCCAGCACTGCCTTAACCCTCTGGGCCATGGAGTTCACCAGAGCTTCACAGGTTGCCACTGGAATCCTCTTGCACTCCGCCATGACGACATCATGATGACAGCAACGGAGCTGGTGGATGTTAGAGACCTTGTGCTCCTCCACCATCCATTTGAGGATGCCCCACAGATGCTCAATAGGGTTTAGGTCCTGAGACAGGCTTGGGCAGTCCATCACGTTCACCCTCAGCTTCTTTAGCAAGGCAATGGTCATCTTCGAGGTGTGTTTGGGGTCATTATCATGTTGGAATACTGCCCTGCGGCCCAGGTTCTGAAGGGAGGGGATCATGCTCTGCCTCAGGATGTCACAGTACATGTTGGCATTCATGGTTCCCTCAATGAACTGTAGCTCCCCAGTGCCAGCAGCACTCATGCAGCCCCAGACCATGACATTCCCACCACCATGTTTGACTGTAGGCAAGACACACTTGTCTTTGTACTCCTCACCTGGTTTCCGCCACACACACTTGACACCATCTGAACCAAATAAGTTTATCTTGTCTCAGCCAACTCGGGCGAAGGCAGGGGACACCCTGGACAGATCGCCAGTCTATCGCAGGACTACACATAGAGACAAACAACCAAGCACACTTACATTCACACCTATGGACAACTTAGAATCATCAATTAACCTCAGCATTTTTTTTTGGACTGTGGGAGGAAGCCAGAGAACCAGGTGAAAGCCCACGCATGCACAGGGAGAACATGCAAACTCCACACATCAGGGATCTTCCAGATGTGAGGCGACGGTGCTAGAACCGAGCCATCGTGCAGCCATATAGGATTCAATAAATCTTTAATAAATCATCTTTTAAAAACTCCATTTTGTGTTTTGTGCGTTATCTCTGTTGAATATCAAATAAATATAGATATTATATATCATTATCTTAAACATTTAAGTGTAAGAAATATGCAAAAATAGAAGATTTCAGTAGGGGGGCAAATACTTTTGCACGGCACTGTAGGTTCACATTGGGTACTCTGCTGAGCACATTTGATGCTGTAGTGTGCACAATAGAGAAATGGTGATTAATCTGCCACTCTAAATAGCCCTCAACAAATGCACAATTTCCTCCTATTTTAGTAATATTTTCTGAAACAATAGTCAACCAAAATAAAAAACTCTGTCAACAGTGCCGAAACGTTGAACTGAAAGCAACATCCTCTAACCACTGACTGAACAATATCAGCATAGAGAGAAGACTGCAACTGCAGCTGAGTTGAGAAAATTGAAAAACAGTAATAGGAATGTCTTTCCTACCATAAAGCCAAACAGAGAGGACAGCGTGGTATTGCCCTTACATCGAACACAATAAGTGCATCGGCCTTAAAAATAAAATTAAATATGTTGTTTTCAACTAGTGGAAGGCAGCTTTGCCCATCCAAAGCCTAGTGGGCCAGAAATTAAGAGGAGGAATCAAAATAATACAGAGTGGGTCCTTGGTATGTTCCAGGAAAACTAAATCACCCAAGATGTCACACTTGTAACATCTGCATAGGCTTTTCAAAAATGTAAAAAGTTGGGGACACAGCCAAATTAGGTGCTTTAATTTGACACCGTTGTCATGTGAATGAGTGTGTACCTCAGAGGATGCTATTTGAGAAGGTGGTCATTCACTATGGTGCAGGACCCAGCTGTTTGTGTCTTCCGATCACATAAGATGCATGTTATTGCCCGTTGTGAACACAGCCATCATTATTCCTAAGATCCACCAAGCACTATGTCCGCTTAGAGTCCGCAGCTGGACTCTAAGCTCAAGTCATTTTTACTAATTGTACATCCTCGACACCTTACATCAACTGCTCTCCTATCTTAGTCCCTCCCACCAAAGATGCAAGTGGAGGCGGCGAGGAAGAGATACGAGTAGAGAGGAGTTGAGGCAATAGATTTATACCAAAATGAGACATCCTCACCTCTGACCCATCAGTTTAAAGCAATGTCAATTAAATCTGATCCATGGCACAGCTGTATCACCTGTTTGTTATAACCTTCCTCTGTATTTTATGATCTCTGTCAGATGAGCAGAACAGTGTTGATTATAACTAGTATAAAGTAAATTGCGCAATATCCTACAGTATATTTTTCCTTATATTTCAATTCACAATGTGACATAATGTAATGAGAGTGTATGGTGTCATACACTTGTATTTCTTATATAACACACATGCGATGAAGTATAAGAGTTGGGGCACACAAAATAGTTGTATACTACACAAATAAAGAGTGACATATATTATGCTTGAGTGATACAGAACATATATATACACACATTTATCTGTCCTGCTCCTGATCCTGACATGGTCTGTATATTCCAGCTGTGTGTCATACTTCTTTGTGACAATGCCACAAGTGCAGGAAAGACTTATCAAGGACTAACCTCTGCATTCTCACTCATAGCTCCTCCAGCAAGGCCCTTTGATGCTCGATCCTCTGTCCTTAAGATGTGTTTTAGGATTTTTGATGGCGCACCAAAATTACTTAGTGGGTCGTGGGCAGAAGGACGGAGGACAAAGGAGACAAGGAGGCTAAAATTATTAAAATAAGATGAGCCTTTTGTTACTTTCCTGTACAAAACACAGTGGGCAGACATAACACGGGATTTCAAAACATTTCTAACATGCCAGTATACTCTATCAATGGAAACTAAGTAAACCACCAAAATCTGGCAAGAACTCCTATAATTCCAACTCTTATGATTAAACATGAGAGGTTTGGATAACGGCAAATCTCCTCACAAAGGCTCTCCTAAAAATACATCTAGTTTTCTTTGCACATGCGTAGTCTGCGCACTTCACATATAGCCATGGACTTAGGCAGAAATATGTCATGCAGAACCTTGAGGACACATGAACACAGAAAGCATGAATTGGCCCCAACAAAAAACTGAGCTAAGTTAGGCAAGTTGAAGGTGCTAGCGGCCTCTACACTGGCCACCACAACATTCAGACCACCTGTCTATATATTATATAATATTGTAGATGTCTTATGCATGCTACCATAACTGGTTTGATCTGTCAGGGAATTGACAAAGGACCTCTGGGGCTGTCATGTGGTGTCTGGCACAGGGATGTTGGCAGTGGATCTTTTGGCTCCTGTGGGTTGCAGGGTGGGGCCTCTGTCAATCAGCTTTGTTGCAGTGCATCCCATGGATGCTTGATCAGACTGGAATCTGGAGAGTTTGGAGGCCGGATCAACACCATGAGCTCTTTGTGGTGTGCCATTGCCATGAGCGTCTGAAAAAAATGCTTGGTCAGACCAAAAAGGCTTTGTCTGAAAAAAATGTTTAGGTGGATGGTACATGCCATGATAACATCTACATGAATGCCCAGGACCCAAGGTTTTCCAGCAGAACATTACATTGTCACAAGAATATCAAGTTTATACACTTCTCCTGTTAGTGGTTTCAATGTTGTGGCTGAAGCAGAAAATGCAGCGGTCTGGAAAGAGTACAGCAAGTACACACAGTTCTTTAAATTGCACAGTTCTTTTCTAAAATAAAAATTTTGATGAACTTTAGGAAACTAACACTCAGATGAACAGATCATAATCACAGCACAGGCTTATCATGGATTTCCAGTGAAGCTGTTGGGATACACAACAATGTGTTAGAGCTGAGCCAAACAGTTTTCAGTGAAACTGAAGCTTTTAGTGTTTCTTCATAGAGTCGAGGACACGCAGGATGTGCAGGAAGAGGTTGACAATGTCAAGGTAGAGGTTGATAGAGGCCAAGATGTGCTCCTCAGGTGAGAGCTGCTTCATCAGCAGGCTGGTATCATAGATGATGAAGCCGCAGAAGACCAGAGCCCCAGCTCCAGCCAGGACCAGATCTGTACTGTCACTATTGAAGAAGAACTGTTGGAAGAACGGGTAGAGCATTACGGTTGGGTATTGAAAACTGGTTTAAAAACTCGGATTCCAAAGCAATTATTAAGAAACATTCAATTTGATTCTACCTATCTGTTCTTAAACAACTGTAAGTCGCACTAGTTTTAGTTTCATTGCCAGGACTTTGCTCTCCATCTGCATCTGTGCCTACAGCATTGCAAGCTTAATCGATACATGTCCTCTCGTCTCCCAAGCTACACACTCTTTTGTGCTCTTTCTAGATTGGATGACACGGCACAAAATGATACATTTTGTTTCTGTTTTGTTCATTAAGACTATCAGTATGAGTAGCGAGACATGAGCACATGAAAGTAAGCAAAAATGTGGTTTCAGTTTGTTTGAAAAATGACAAGTTGGCACAATGCAACTTCTCTGCTAAACTTATTTTGTGTAACTAATATGACTTTGTCAGCACGGTATACAATTTAATAAGAATACTGTGATGTGTTATACTGGTCTCCCTCTCACAGTATTTCCTCCTCAGACTGTACAAGAATAATTATTACCGTCGATAAATAAAATGCAAATTGAAGATAATATACACAAATTGTGAATAAGGTAAGAAAAACATGTTTGCATGTTGGTTGGGTGTATTATCGAGTGTATCTAAGGGAGAACAACAACTTGCTATTTGACAACTCCCTACATAGTATTTGTATGCAACCTAAAGATACAAATTTGGGCAAGCCTGTCCAAGTGAGATGGACGACTATGCCATCGCCAGGGACCGGATCAAGGGGAAGTTACTGGATGGAAAGTTGACTCTGAACAGGTGAAATGTCATTCATGCACAAATGTATACTGTCTCTTCTTCAATCATTTGTTTGATTGTTAGATAGAGAAGATGGAGATGTCACAATGCAGCCTCATGAGAATGATGGAGTGGAGTGAGGAAGAGGAGAATATATTAGATATTATATATATTAGAATTTATAGGTTCCTAACCATGATCTATGCCTTTAATTGATGTTTTCATTTTTTTGTGTGTGATAAGCCCGTTGTTTATTTGTTTAGTAACCATCTCCCTGCAAAAGTTCAAAAATGTCTCCACTGGAGGAGCTTTTTGCCGATGAGGAAGCACCAGGAGAAGGAGAAGGAGATGCAGATGTAACTGGACATGCCACAAACCATTACATGTGAAAACTCTGCTGCCTGGCGGTGGAAACTGCAAATGACTTATCCTGTACTACCAGATATGGACTTTGAATGTAGAGGAGGCCTTTTTTTTTTTTTTACAATGTGGGAGACACAATCTTTGCAAGACGCTTGTGCAAACTGCCTGAGAAGGCACATATTTCTGTTTTTCTTCAGAATAACAGTTTTTAAGTTTGGGAATTTTTATGCCTGCTAACCTGAACCAAGGTTTAAGTTTTGTATATTTGCTATTTGGTTATGGTGCAATTACGCAAGTGCACCATGCACAGACATTCCTACTTCTCACTAACATGGGCAGCAGCTTTCTAAATTGTAAGTTAGTTGGCTTTTAGACTGTTCCCTGCTGTCATTTCGACTGATTACAGTATTACAGTTCAGTGAATGAAAAAAGTATCATAGAATGATATAATTTAATAACAGCAACCAAATTAAACTGTAGAAAATGAATTTACGGGTTCCATAAACTGTATGACATCAGCTGTGAATTTTTATAGGACTGAATATGTCATAACTTGAGTAAGGATTTTAACTAATATTTCTCCTTCTGTGAACTATGCATGTAATTTGTTTTCATCCCACTACTTAAAGAATCGGAATTGAGAATTGTTAGGAAACTAGAATCAACAAGCACAATTGAAATCAGAATCAAACTCAATAAGATCCAAATGTTACCCAACCCTAGTCAGCATGAGGTGGGGGTAAGGTTGAAGGTGTGTATGTGAGTGGTATTTGGTGTAGCAGACCAGAGGAACTTTACAACAGTGACTTGCTGTCTTGGAAGTTGGAATATGAGTGTTCTACACTAAAAGGCGACAAATATGAGGACAATCCGATTCCACAGCCTCTACTCATGATGGGCAATTGATCAATGTTCTCAAAATGAAACATTTTAAGTCTTCAATTGCCTCAATTTCATATATTCCTACATATGGGCAACAACCTACTTCTGTATCTACAATTTACCTCAAAGTGCAAGCAGTCAAACGCTATAGGCATAGAACAAAACCAGTCAGTTTGCTGTGTGGGTTCATGTGATGAGTTTGATTATCACACCAGAAGTTTTGAAAGCTGTAATTGTTGCAATCAGTTGGTTTGAAAAAAACCTCAAATGTTGTAAAAAATGCCATTGTGGGCACGTCCATAAGAAAAAAAAAGCTGGTTTTAATAACTGTTTATTAGAAGTAATGAGTAAGTATACCTTCCCATTTATTGCAGTGGACTCAGTTTATTCGGGCAGGATTTCTCACGTTTCTCACATTACGCTACAATAAGGGCCATTTTAAGTTACAAAGAATCCTGCTGGTTACCTCACAATAAACAGACACATGATAAAATGTGCCAACTCTCCTGACTTGTAAATCCCTTTCTCATGGTATTATAAAGTCCTATGGGGTGTCTTGTAAGGCTTTAGACACACGGCTATGTTAGTCACACCGGACTTTCCTGTGCCAAACAATGAAGCCTTTTTCTCTGGCTTTATCTCTCTCTCTTTCTTTCTTTACCATATACTGACAGCCTTTTCCTCGTGTTATTTCTTTCAGATGAAATAGACACATTTATATTAAGCAGTTTCACTCACCCTCATAAAACTTGCAATGATGAGGATCCAAAGGCAGGCGAAAAGCCTGTAAGGACAGAACACATCAGATATTACATCTCTCCTCTAGAGGGAGCCCCTAGTCTGATGGTGGCAACAACAGCAACTTTGATAAATCCACTGTGCCATATCAAACTGCAAGTCCTTAACGGGTTATACAGGTAATGCCAGTATTAGTTGGACTCCTTTTAGTGTTAGAATGTACAGGAAGAATTGGCTTATATACTAACACATTAGCCTCCACTCAACTAAGAAGCTATGAAAGTGGCTAGGTTTTTATGTTTTGATGCTAACCTTTCGATCTGTTGCAATACTGACTTTACTGGTTAAACTATAGCCAGCTAGCTACCTTGTTAACATAGCAAACAGATGTCATTTAGGCATAAGTGGCACGGCAGTTGTCAGGGTCAGGATTGTGCTAGAGTTGATGAACTTTCCAGCAATATATTTCACAAACTAGTTAGCACTTGACACCACTTGTCTGGCTACTCTGCCTTCACTTCACTGGTTGATCAGAAACTAGTTAGCACTTGACACCACTTGTCTGGCTACTCTGCCTTCACTTCACTGGTTGATCAGACATACCTCAGTGAAGTTTAATGCACTGTTTTACTGGAAATATAAATGTAATCTCAGGATATGTATTCATTTGAAGTAAAATTATATACAAAAATAACCCATTGCCAAGAAATAACACTAAAAAAACAAATCCTGCGAATCTACTCCATAAGCTCATTTAATAAAACCGTGAATGTAAATGCAGTGCTTTAAGTGGACTTTTTAACACGTACTGTACAATTGTCAAGTTTCTGCAACTGTTGTTTTCCAGTTTTTTCAAAAGTAGTATGTGTTTTGTCAACAGTTTTTTTGCTACTGTTTCTCAAATCAGTCTCTATTCTTTACCCAGTAAGACACAACCTCTCAGCTGAGCATGCACATACAGTCACTCATATAAAGCATGTGTGGGCAGGACTGATACAGACAGATTTTTTTATTGTCATGCTTGCATTGTTTAGAAGAGGAGGCCAATAGTTATACAATGCAAACACATAGTGAATCGCAAAACTAAACTTAAATGCCATGGCATTAATTGCTTATTTTCTTTATGTAGTGTGTTTGCTAGCATATAAAAACACATTAAAGAGGTTAAAAACAGAGATGTTCCAATACCATTTTTTACCTCCCGATACAGATTCCGATACTTGTGCTGTGGGTATCGGCCGATACAGAGTACTGATCCGATACCAGTATGTGATAAAAAAAATATCATACCACGCCTGCATGACTGTGATATGATTATCATTGTGGTAAGGCCTGGCTCAGGTTAAACCCTTTGTAAAACACGAATAAATACAGCAAATTCCCAGT
>OMNN01031043.1:0-13821 GCA_900302755.1 Chromis chromis | reverse complement strand
GAGGGTGGTGGTCTGGATGCCCCGGCTGCTCTGGTTCCTCTAACTCCCCCGGCTCCTCCGCCGCCTCCGGCTCCTGAGCGCAGGCGCGACTGGCTTGATTTTGGATCGGGAAAAGTCCGTTCACGCATTCTTAAAGGGATGGCTGCTACCATATATGGTCAATTGGAGGCGTTTCTGAATGCAAATGAGCCTAAACATGCACGAGCGTAGTAGTTTAGAAAGGGTGGGATTTATCAACACCGATGTGCGTACGACTGGTGTCCGCACGTTTGATAAATACGGATTTTTTTGTACTTACGCACACTCTAAATTTCGTTCCTACGAACGAATTTAGAACCTCTCCTACGCACAGATTGATAAATGAGGCCCCTGGAGTCTTGTTCAGAACATGAGTTTGGAGGTGTGGACTAGAGCTCCTTTGACCGATAAAAACCACTCAAACTTTTTTAATCTGCTCTGCACAAGAAAAATACGCTGATGTGAGCCATGCCTCACCAAAAAGAGCTTTCAGAGGATCTACGATCAAGAATTGTATTTTACATGAAGCTGGAAAGGGTTACAAAGTGATTTCAAAGACTTTATAAACTCACCAGGCTACAGTTAGGCAAATGACCTACAAATGGAGACTCTTTGGGACTGTGGCTACTCTACCAAGAAGTGGGCAACCAGTCAAAATGACCCAAAGAGCACAACGAAGACTCATCAATGAGGTAAAGAAACAACCCTGAGTGGCAGCCAAAGATCTGAAGGCATCATTGGAACTGGCTATCATCTGTGTTCATGAGTCTACATACGTAAAACATTGAACAAGCAGGGTGTCTATGGCAGGACACCATGAAATTCCAAAAGGGTTCACATACTTTTTTCTTGCAATTGTAGTACCAATATGATGTTATTCACTTCACCTGTCAGTGGTCATAATGCTGTGGCTGATTGGTTTATGATGTATTGGGACATACTAAAACTTTTTCTCACTTACTAAGTAGTATTGTAGTATGGGTATTGGAAAGTACCCTAATCCATAATGTCCAACCCTTAATTTGTGCGTCATTCCGTCACCACCACATTGTCTAGCCTCCTCCGCTCTCTAACTACGTCCCACTTTTTTTTTTTTTAAGTATATTTTGGGGGAGTTTTCTCGTTTTTAATGTAGAGAGAGACAGGGTGAAAGGGGGTATAAAGGAGAGTGACATTCAGTAAAGGGTCTTGAGCCGGATTCAAACTCACGACTGCTGCTGGTGACCTGCGCTCACATGGTAACGCCTTAACTCTGCGAGCTATATGGCGACCCCTGCTTCCCACTTTTACTGCTCTTCATCTCAGTTGCACAAAGCAAAAATACCTTCAAAACAACATGAAGCAAACAAAGAAAGACATTAATGTTTTGTTCTTTAATGCTGGTGCTAATCGTGCCTTCATAAAACGTGTTAATGCCCAGTGTTAATCAAAGCTTCTACCGCATGTGTCTGTGTGAACAACAGGCTGCTAAATGTCAACTGTTACTGGATTATCTGCAGCCTGGAACCCCGTGATAATGATATATGGAGTATGCGTTTCTGTGTGGGTGCTCTGGAAACAGCGCATGCGTGCGTGATTGCGAGTGTGCATGCGGTGATTAAGACGGGCTATTTCTATTTTCCTGGCTCCCTGAATGATTCCCTTTTGAGTGTAAACCTTTTATTCTGCCCGCTTTTATTAATCAGAGGAGGACAGACAGACATCGCGACAGAGGGAAGAAAGAGAGTGTGAAAGGGAAAAAAAGATACGATGCCAGAGAAAAAGAAACGCTGAACAAAAAGACAGAAAGCCAGAAGGAGAGGGAGAGACAGAGATACATGAAGGCAGGGAGGAAGAGTTTTAGAGGGGTTTATAATCCCTGTAGTGTTTGTTGTCGCTCCTGTCTGCAGGGCAGTAGAATCTGAATGCTCCATAAAAGCCTGGTTTGGGCTCAGCCATCCCAAATCACACAGCAGTCTTCAACATAAACGCCTCATTTATTGTTCTGTCAACCTGGTGACAAAACCAAGAAAAAAAGCATGAAATAAAATTCAGTGACACAAAATGATTAAACACTGATTAACTGCAACCATAACAATCTCCTGTACCAAAACTCCTGATTGTGTATCACACACACCTCTACTCATCTGATAATCAGTATGCATGTTGGTACCAATTAACTCTGTGGTCTAATGACCTGACTTAACTTGAGTCATTCCACTAAATAATGAGGTCACTTTGGCGTTTGGGTCTGTGAGACTCAATTTCAGTGTTTAGTAAGTCTAAGAAAAATGGTTTAATTAATCTTTTTTTCAACCTGAGACTCAATTTCTGTGAAGAACATGTTAAAAGACATTTTTTGAATGTATAAATACCTCTGCCCCTAATGCACACACACATTTATATCACGTGTGTTGTATATAAGTGTGGAAACAGTAAGTCAAAGCAGGTTAAAAGAGATAATAAACAATTTTTGGAAAGCTTCTGTATTATTTCCAAGATTATCTCCTTCCGTAACTGGGACACCAGACCCGCTTGGCAGGAGAGAAACAAGTTACCCCCTGAAAACAGAGAAAGATGCTCTACCCAGTTGTACTACAGTGACCTTATTGCAGCTTCTGCCATGGAGGCTAATCTGAGGGTGCTGACATCATGTAGGGAGAATCCCAGTTGGCACCAACAATGTAGGGATTAAGCAATCAGCTCATAAACGAAAGCCAGGACGCTTGAGTTTGCCAGAAAGATGCGTCCACATTGATTAATTGTCTTTGTTCCATTACCATGAGGAGTAATGAAGAGATATACAATAGGCTTACTTCAATGAATTGCTGCAGCTGCTGAAAGGCCTTCATCCCACTGGAATAAGTTCTACTATTTTATCTACAAATATAGACAGGCTTTACCATCAGATAGGACTTAATTCTTGATAAACTGAAAGTGAGAACTTGTTAGGTTTATAGATAGTGCAGATGTGGCGTATGCAATTTGAGTAGCCTGGGATATCTAAACACTGCAGACGATGAAACTGATAAGATGGTCTACAACACTGTGACTGTGTCCCTTCCCCATGGATTATTCACAAGTTCTATTTTCCTAAATATGAGTGTAAATACAAATATGAATCACTAAAGTCTCTTTTCACTAAGAGCAGGCCAACAAACAGCACAAAAATATCTGTGGTAATCAAAACTGTATTCCTACACTATCTCATGGCCATCAGAATGGTCTTTTTAACTTATCTATTGGTAGAACTACAAATTAATCTAATTTCAATGGTAATGTTTTTTTGTTTGTTATTAAGATTCCTAATGCATGGTTTCATTCTTCAGCATCATCTGGACATTACATGCCCTGGATCTAATCCACTGTGTCAAAATGCTTCAACTTGAATTTCATTTTGGGGAGGAGGAAGAAGTTGCAGGGAGCCAAATCTGGCAAGTAGTGGGGAGTGACAACTGTGTTAGTGCAGCCAAAGATCCATGCATTTTGAATGCGCTGTGAGCTGGTACAGATTGGCATGGTGGCATGTGCCACAGTTCGTTTGCTCAGAATATTTTACCTCAGATGGCTCTGGGCTTTATGGTAGAATTCACCTTTGACAGTCTCATCTTGGGGGTTGAATTCAAGAGCACAACCTTATGAATGTTGTAGAGAACAACAACCATTGTCTTGCTGGAATGCTGGCTCTGAAGACTGCTGTTTGGTCTGTAGGTCACAGTTGTAAACTAAACTTTAGTCACCAGTGATGGTTCTTGACATGAAGGTCGACTCAGTTTGACACAGAATTTATGTTTGCTATCTCCTTCAAAGACTACTTCGAAGGGCATAGCAGTCAAATTTAAATCAGATGCAGTTTTTGCTTTTTTTTTTGTGCAGTCTTCGAACTTTTTGATTGCACCTTGTATACAGTACCAATACCAATTAAATTAATTTGAAGTCACTATCTATTAATTGCAACAGACGCCAACCATCACCTCTGTGGATGATTAGCAAAATTTATCTGAGACTTTGTTATTCATTTTGATGAGATTTTAATTAGTGGCAAGTTTCAATATTTACCTGAGTAAGGCCTTTCTGGCACCATTCTTGACATTTTTGCAACACACAAATATGTCACAAAAACTGCTCCTCCAGCCTTTGTATGAACCTAATGTTTTCACTGCAGTAGTAACACCTTTAATTTGACTGTATCTCTGGGGTTGATGGTTTCTGCTCTGATTCCAGTGTCACATCTGTGATTTCAGTTCCCCGATTTAAAATAAAATTGAAAGTGACAGTAGCCTGTCCTTGTAAAATTGTTCCTGACATATTTACCATTTAGAGGCACATTCCACAATGCACAGGATTGAAATGATCCACTGCCAACGTCCCGGTGCCAGACACCACAGGATACCTCCAGAGGTCCCATTTCCAGCTGTGATCATCATTTTTTTAAATCATTTTTTGATTTTGATTGTTTTACATGCTGTGAGATCTTCAGTTTTATGTTTTAAAGATTAATTGTTGGTTGCAGCACAGTTCATTCAAACAGAACATGGATATTTTTTTCACAGCTGTTTTGGCAGTGCAACACTATTAGGCTGGTGGCTTTATTGTTGTGGCTGCTGGTGTAGATGGAAATAAAGCCTGAAATCATTCAATAAAATCAGCAGTCATCCTTTGTATGAATACTCATATCTCTGCCCTGCAATAAAAATGTCCAGAAACATTTTCCTGCAAAATGTGACTAAATCCAGGACTGCCTCAGTGTTACACCAGCTGCTGACTTCATCACTGCAATAACAGTTCATTGATCTGACCTCTGATTCAACAATGAGGCTGCCATTTCATAGTCCTTGGCTGCATATTCGATTGAAAATCTGAAAAAGGACTACCCACTGCTAGGTCAAAGTCCTGGTCACATTCCTACCATTTGCCACATCCCACCTGTGTGAAATAGATTTTTCTGCAGCTGCCTCAATCACGACAAAATACCCGTCAAAGCTGGACATCGAAAATGAGCTAAGAGTAGCAGTCTCACGGCTGCTGCTCAACTCTGAGAGGATCTGCAGCACAAAGCAAATCCACACCAGACACTGAAAAGACTGCAGGACTAGAGATGTAATTCTCGCAGACAGAATGTCTTTGTTTTTGTTTATTCTCTGTGAGTTTGTAAGCATGCAGCTCTTGTGCAGAGGGAATATTTAAGAAATTTAAATGGATGCTGTTACACAATAAAACTGTTGAATTGTTTTTGTGGTTATGAACCAATTATGAGTGATTCTGATTTAAATGTGAACAAAAATTTGAATAGGTATAGAGTAAAGCTGTAATTATTCTGATTTAATTGCAATGTTTTGAATAAATTCAGTATGCGGTTTCAAAGCAAATTACATCTGAGAGTGCGCATGTATGTGGGTGCATACTTTTCTGTCTCTTTATTTCACCTCTTGACAGATTAAACACAGTCATGTATATGCTGAGGATCATCATCTTTTATTTGCCTGTAAAGTTAGATGATCATTGTCAAATTATTAAATTACAGGCCTTCTGTGAAAAACATTATTTCCAGCTACTGCTGGTCACTGACCCTGCTTAACACTGGCACCAGTTTGATCAAGTAACTCTTAATAGCTGTATGATTCTTGGTGGTACATTTGTTTGTCCTTGTCCTTTTTTTTCAATCAGCATCATCATCGGCTTTTGCTCAGGTCTGAAATGGTTGACCCTAACTCGCACTTTCATCCAGACTTGATTATTGTTCAGTTTTATTTTCAGGCCTGCAATGTGCTAAAAGTTGACAAATGGTTGAGAATGCTGCACCAGGAAATGTAACTAAAATTTACACAATTTTTTCCTTCCCTTCATCGGTTCCCGATCCATGTCTGATCAGGCTTTAAGGTGCTTTTGATGTCTTCCAAAATTCTAAATGGACATACCCCTTCATAACTGTCTGATCCCCTCAAACCTCTGATCTGCTTAAAATGCAGGACTTCTGTCTGTCCTCAGAGTTCAAAAAGATTCCGTGGGCTGTGGGCCTTTTCTTATGGCCTCTTCATGTAAAATATATCTTTCAAAGCCTTTATAATTGATGGATTGATGGATATTTTTTCAAGAGGATACTTTTAAAGTTCCACGCTGGACTCAAGAGGTGGTTGAGGTGGATAGTGGGCATACAAAACACATAACCAATCACACCAGAAACCGGAGGTTATATCCACAGTCCTGTCTGTAATTAGGTTTAGGCAACAAAAACACTTTTTTGTGTTTGTGTGCAGCTGAGATTGAATAGGAAGACAGTCAGGACCATCTTACTGGACGATTTAGGCATGCAGAAGATTTTGTGCCCAAACTGCCCTCCGAGGACCAAATCACCTGCTGTGTGATTGCATCCCGGGATGTTCTGGAGTAGCTACAAGAAAACCCAGAGTTTCTGGACAATGTCATCACTGGGGATGACACCTGGGTCTTCGAATGCAACCCTGAGCCCAAGCAGCAGAGCATCCAGTGGAAGACCAAAGAAAGCCCACATGGCCAAATTGTCCAATAAGATGTTCCTGACCGACCCCCTATTCAATCCCAGTTGCTCAACCATCATTCTGATCGTCAGTCTGCCATCACTCCGCACCAGTTCCTTGACCTTTTGGATGTCAGCACCAGTTCTTGTTGTTGAGGGACATCCTGGTCTTGGGTCGGGCATCTTCCACTTTATCCCGACCCTTTCTGATGCTCTTGTGCCACTCATAGATGCATGTAGGGGATATTGTTTGCTCCTTATACTCATCCCAGCATGGCAAGGGTTTCTGCTGGAGTTTTTCCCCAGTTAGCCAAGAAATTAACTCTAATCCTTTGCTCAAGGTTAATTCTGCGACAAAAGGCACTTGACTAGAACTTGAAACCCAGCTGTGAAATGAAAGATAATAGGTCAATTGAAGTGTTGCTTTGCTCAAACAATGTTGAAATGTTGGGCAACACTATGATGTACTTTATTACTGTGTGGCTGCTGAATCTTGTGATCAGCAATGTCCCGCTTCTTTTTTTGTCACACCTCATAGACATTTTCTGCTGTGAGTGCTTAATCATAAAAACAAAATAATAATAGTGCACTAGTTAGTACAATTGGATATTGTTTACATAATGGTCTTTTTGTATTCAGTGTATTTGCCACTTGCTGCTGCAATTTAGTTGAATATAAATGCAAATTATAGAGGACAATGTTAGTCTGTATTCACTGCATAAGTTCTTTTTACTCACCTCCCAACTACCCAAAGTTAAACAATAGGGATGTCTGACCTGTGAGTCTGCAGAGGCAGCTGGAGTCAGAAACAGGGAAGGTATGCTTGGATTCATCAGTCACACGGACTTTAATAGAAGTGGATGGAACGAGGAGTGAATATTACAGAGGTGTAATGTGGCCACACATTTATTCATACTCAACAGGAAACACCCCCCTCACTGCCTGCCATTATTTTATCAGCTGACCAAGATTTGACATCATGCTCGCCACCTCATGTGCTGCCTGCAGTCATTGTAAGGGTTTCTTGACACATGCAGCACAATAGGGAGCAGCCATTTGAAAAGTGCTTCTACATTCTGTAGTTATTCCCCATGCCACGTTAGACCACATAGGCATACTTTACATTTCTTTTCAAACCACAAGGGTGTTTGCTTGCTAGGGGATGGAGAGAGAAAAATGAAGAAGTCAAGGTCTGAGTCTCCAGTGTGGTTTGAGGAAAATGCTAAAGGAGCACAGGTGTAGTTATGAAAAATAATGGCTCTGCAGAAGCAGACTGTAGAGGAGTCTGTTGAAACTAACTGCAGTTACTTTTATGAGGTCCTTCATTAGCCACTTTTGAGAAGCCAAACTGCCCACTTAGAAATGACTCTATTAAAACTTTTGGTGTTACAGTGTTGAACAGTATGTTCTGTTCATGACCTCAAAAGAACCTCTATATTCCGTTGTCACAACTGAATGTTTCAAATGTTTTCAGTGTGGAAAATAACACATTTATCCTTTTTCATTCATGAAACGTCGCCTTTCTAAAAGTTTAACATTCTCCTGCCATCAAATTTGATATGCAATGTCAACCACAGGACGGCCTTGCCATACCATCAAAGCTCAAAGCCTCGCATTTACGAATTTCAGCTGTCGCCATATCTAGAAAATCAGCTTTCTTCTAGCATTCAAAAAAAAAAATCAGTCGGGTGGTGGATGTTGAACTTTAAATGTCATTGCTGAATCTGCCATTCTGTCTTTTCGACTGAGTGCTATACAACCGACCTCGTCCCTGATCACCACTGCGATAAGGTCTTTGTATTTTCCCCTGAGAGTCACACAAGGAGTTTCCATCACAGTTTGCACAGTCTCTTCAGGATCACAAGTCTAACGGTTCATTCTAGTGTTTTCTTTCCCCACAGTTTTCCAGGGCACGGATTTTAGTGTGTTTAATCATCATCATAAACTGATGTTTTTACTCTTAAGTTGTCTTAAGTTCTTAATTGAAATACATCTTTTTCCAATCTAATACACAGGGATATGTCTGTTCAGGTAGTGTTAATTATAGTTTCTCCTAAAAAGGCTTGAAATTTCATAGAATATTAACAAATGATATTTTCCACAACTGTGTGTAACAACAAATGGTTGCCTGCCTTTTGATTACAGGGCTGATTTAACAGTTTGAGGAAAAGACTTGGCTCCAATAACTACCAACCACACAGTTTTTGTAAAAATCTGAATCCAAACCTGTGTGCAAAGATTCTCTAAAGCATTGTGGTAATAAAAGGATAAAGTAGCGTCGTTTCAAAATGCGCTGATTCCCCCACTGGTACTTACTGATGTTGCTGATGTAACAAATGATCTCAGCACTGTTAAGATCTCGCTGCAGACAGAAACAATGCAGTGTTCTTATAGGCTGCATGGCTCCACTTTGGCCCACACTGCTGTTTATCTGATCCATAAAGATGACAAAAAAAAGACTAATGTTGGCTGTTTTACGACCCAGGCAGTGTATTTATGTGCGTTTCTAAGCTCAAGATGCAGCGACTGCTTTCACTGAGTGTAGCATATCTCTCTCTCACTCTCTCCCTCTCCCCCTCTACACACACATACAAGCTTAAACACAGATCTGGAAGCACAGATACACAGCTGCATTCACATATTTGATCTTTTTATTTAACCCTCTGTTTTCGGGGTTAAGAGTGTGGTTCGCTTCTTATCGGCGTACATTGCCATGATAACTTATACTGCACACGTAACCTGCTCCGAAGCTGAGCAATGCATATAAAAACACAGACCACCGACCAATCAATTCCCCCTAAAGCTTGGGTCTCGTAAGAGGGCAAGTGCTTTGAGAGACCGTTGAAAACTTTTTCTTTCACTGTTGAGAATAGATAAGAGAAATATAGATTCTCAGTGAAGGAAACTCCAGTCTTCCTTGTTTATTAAAGCAAATTTATTTTAATATAGGACTTCATAGAGCATTATAATTCTGAAACAGAGAATGATGAATGACTAAAGTCTTGTACATGTTGACCATATAAGATTTGAATGATTTTTCTTTTATCTATTTTTTGTTCGTTACTCCAAAGGCACAACCAGTTCTGCAACTAATAGAAGAAAGTTGAAATTGTCCTGCCATAAGAATGTGTTACATCTAAGCAGATCTATTCGTGCCTTAATGATGGAGCAGTTACAATGATAAGTATATTAAAATACATGCATTCACCAGCTTTCCTTCCTGGCTTTGGCTGTAGCAGCAGTGTTGCTTTTAGTCTGTATTATATTTTTGAATTCCTCATACTGGTTTATGATTATAGTTTGTTCTTCTTGTAAGAATTATGCAGCTCTAGATCTGTCTGCAATGTGTCCCCTGGTGACGGCACCACCCCTTTTATATGCATATGCTCATTGCAATAAAGATTCATTACAATTCGGAAACTTTGGGTTACCTTAATGAGTTCATAACCAACTTTCTGCAGTGTTGTTAAACTTAGTGAAGCCAGATAACAAAAAAAAATATCCTGGGTATGTTGAACTTGCTTTGTAGTGCAGGCCACAGTTATTGACAGAAGTTCCCTGATGTGATTTACCTTCCAGCTCTGCAACAGATAAACACAATGTCCTCTGTTGTGTCTCCTCGTATTTTATTCTAGTCTGGTTTGGTTCTTCGACTGGCTTGCCCTCCTCTGTCTGGAGTTTTTGTTGTTGTTGTTGTTGTCCTTCCTGGAAAGCAAAAGTAAAGTTTTTTTCTTCTCACTATGGCTAAGTGCCCGGACTTTTTGGATTTCTCTCTAAAAAAAAATTGTAAGGTCTTCAAATTACTATGTAAAATACCTTGAGATGCCATATGTTGTGAATTGGCGCAGTTATTTTGTTGCATGCTCTGCTCTGGTTTTGTAGATGTTTTGCTTCTATATTTTCTTCTGTGCTTCTCAATGGCTACTGCTGTGTAATAATATTGTATAGAGTCATTAAAAACTATCAGAGCCACAATTACACACAAAAAAGGATGTGTCCATTGATGTCCCCTGATTTATGCCATCAATGATTTTTATTTGTTATTGTTTCAATGTTTTCTTGAACAACACAATTTCTTTTGTTGTCTGTTCTGTATTTGCGATTGTGACAGTCTTCGAGGGAGTTATTTTGGTTGTTGTTTCTAACAGAATCCTTTACAGCACTGCTGTTGTGTCCAGTGAGCGTGAGAATGTGTAGGACAGGATTTAAAAGCTTCAACCAGATAAGAAATGAAGCTGTGCTGCCAGCAGATAGAGGGGAGGAGGCCCATCAAACAGACCAGTGGATTTTTCAGACGTCCCAATAGCTTGTTGTAAATACTAGTGACCAGAATTATTCTACTGATTTCTGTTGCAATTAATTTAGAAGATAACCTTGAATTGCAGACATTTCAATATACATTTGATCTAGACAGTCACCTAATAGAAATGAATACAAGAGCATGTCTTACAATCCACAGCTCCTCTGCAAAGTTCCTTGGATTACATTTGTGGATTACTTTGTAACATCAGTGGCTTTATTCTACTGTTTACCTTGCAGTGGTCACGTCAGAGATAAAGTAGCTGTCGCTGTGATGGCTTTCCAGATTGATTAGATCCTGGGTGCAATAAAAAAGCCCTAAAACACATGAATCTGTCACCACAACTGGATGTCCTTGACCATATTTCATTGTTTCAGTGCTGCATTAAACAACATGCCGACACAACCGACACAACCACAGCCTCCTCCAGGAGCTGTTTTTAGTCTGTCCTCGAACACTTATGTTATCTTATTGGTCAACACTGGATAACAGTTTCTAAAACATTCTGAGAAAGTTCTGCAAAGTTCTAGTAATGTTTTAAGAAGGAAAGTTCTAGTTCGATGTTTTTTTAAATACAGGATAAAGTTCTCCACACACATTCTAAAAATGTTCTTCCTAAAACAGTTTCCTAATGTTGCATAGAGAACGTCCCTCCTTTGTTATTATGTAACGTTGTGGGAATGTTTTATGGAAGAATGTTTTATAATGTGTTCCCTTAACAACATCCACAAAACACCCTTAGAATATTGCAGGCAAAATGTTCTACCTTCACATTACAGGAACGTTTCATAAAAAAACATTCTGTCATCTGTTTTTTGAATGTTGGTTTGTTCATCTTTGGTTATCTGACAACATCCTCCAAACATCCTCTCAATGTTCCAATTAAAACGTTCTATCTTAGTTAACTTTTAACCACCTGGGAACATTATTTGAAATGAGAAATGTCCTCAAAACATTCCTTGAACATTAGATTAAAATGTTTTCTTTAAAACAAGACTGGTCGGTAATGTTGTAGAAACATTCCCTGCTTGCTGTCCGAAACATTACAGTGGTCTAAACCTGTCATGTTACTTTGCACTCATGTTTTTCACACATTCATGTTTCATCCAAACAATGAATGTGATTGTTGACTCAGTTACTAATGGAAAGTGTTTGTGCAAAGGCCTGGTAACTCACCTCAGTTTAGCTAGTTCACACCCCAAGACAGGTTGTGTAATGTTCATTCAACATTCATTTAATAACAGTTCCTTCATCATGAGTAGAAGTACTGTGAAAACAGCTGTACTATGCAGGATCCAATAGTTTTAGAGCTTTGTTTTTTCAGGGGACTAAAAGCCGGGATATCTCGACCTCTGCTGATTTAATTGTGACCATTATTTCTTTAACTGGCCTCTTGTGAGTCCTTTAGCTTTATGGAGGCGCTATGCTAAATTGCTGAAGTGCCCCTTAAACAGAAAATATGCTTGGATTATATTGTAAATAATGTAACATTGGAACTTGCATTATTCAAACTTCCTCAACATTGCACACCTAAATACACCCATGTGCATGCCAGTGGCAGTGAACTGGGTTTTGAATAAATATGGAGATCAATTTAGGGAAGGAAAGTGCACACAGAATCCTCTCACCTCCCCATCTGTCTATCTCTAACTCTTTCGCATTGTTTTTCTTCTCACTCCTCCTCCTCCTTTCTTCTCATCCTCCCTCCTGCTAATGCTGATTTCTCCATCTTCTTCTCCTGTCAGTTGTCCCCCTTCACCACTTCCCGTCTCCCTCCCTGGCTGTCAGTTGGTCCTTTTCCCTGGAGGCACAGTGGGTTCCTAAAGAAACTATTTCCGACAACAGACAACAATGCCCCGAAATCATTCCAAAGGCAGAGAGCGAGAGAGCGAGCCGGAGAGACAGCGACATGGTGTTTCTCCCAGGAGTGGGAAAGAAAGGGAGATAAATAGAGATTAGACATGCTGACAGAAAGAGGGGTAAATGAGGAGAAAGAGGATCAAAGGGTGGAGGAAAGATGACATAAAGAGGTCTGTGAGGTAAAGGAAATAATAAGGGAAAAGTAAACGTTAATAAAAGGGATGCCGCTGAATCTGTGTTAAAGGGAATATTTCACACACATTACAAACTCTATACCGCGGCATTTGTGCCGGAGTTTTACAGAGTCAGTAACTGACCTCTCTGATTGTTCGGAGCAGCTCTGATTCTATCAAACCTAGTTGACATTTAGAGTCTAGAGGGTTTGAGAATCGAATATTTATTCCACACTGGAAATTGAAGCCAATAAAGTTCTCAGTGAGATAAGTTGCATGTACATTGTTAGGAATATTTGCTTTTCTCTCCCAGTACATTTATTTATTTTTAGATTTTTATTTGGCATTTTTTAACCTTTATGAGATTGTGACAGGGGGGGAAAGAGAGCAGGGAAAGAGTTCAGGCTGGTTGGGAATTGAACCAGGGACTCTGTCCTGCCCTCGCACTTTGCTAGGCAGGTAGATAACCATCACCTCAAGAAACCACACCGCTGTTCCTTTTCGTTGGGAATTTATTTGATGGATGCATGGCATGGATTTTGATAAGAGTGAATGGTAAAACTGAAAACAAGAATCACAGAATACTATGTATGAGCTGACATGTAAATTACATTTTTATAATTGATCACAATGTCTCCTAACGGCTGATTAACGTCTATGCTAACAGGCTAATGCTAGCGCATTCTAACGGCTAAATAACGGCTAAATAACGTCTATAGATGCTAATGTCTGGTAAAACACATATTTTTGGGAAATTACTTGCATTAAATATCTAGAAACAACTCGTGGCAGTTAATACTAAACCTACACTTGTAAAATATATCTAGTTACTTACAGACTGTGCTGGCTTAAGATACAGTGTAGCAGGTACAGGAAAAGCTTAACTGTTACTTTCTCTCGTTAGACAGGAAGTGTCGGCAGCATCACTTCCGGTGAGATACCAAAATAAAACGAACAATCTAAAACTATCACATCAAACAATTAAAGCCTGTGAG
>OMNN01031042.1:0-22371 GCA_900302755.1 Chromis chromis | reverse complement strand
GTGTGTGCGCAAGGCTGTGCACATAATTTTTATACATGCAAACTTCCCACATACATGTACGTCGATAAATCGATGTCGATACTCGGTGTATGCGTGCGCACGTTGCTCTTCTCTTTAATGAGAGAAAATGATTAGAGAAAAATAGCGATCACTACATCTCATCTCAACATATACAAACGCTCAACTATTATCAGGGAGAGGAATCTTTGATCACAGAAGGAGACAGAGAGAGAGAGAGGAAAGAGAATATGTGAGCAGCAGATGAAACGGAGGAAATGAGAGAGAGAGAACAGAAGCAGAGAGGCAAAGTGAAGAAGCAATGGATGATTCCCTTTACTAATTCATAACTGTGGTTGTACAGTGGCTATTTTAGCTAAAACAAGAGTTATGGATTGCTGGAGCCTATAATATCCAACAATCTATACGCCGGTTGCTCAGACATTGAGTAAAAGGAGAGATGGAAGTGCCAAAGTGACACATATATCATATATTCACTGGGTTAAATTCTGCAGTAACATCCTCCAAGGCTTCAGCGGGTCTTTTGTGTGTAACTGCATGTGAGAGTGCAGCCACAAAGACTGAGTGTAGCCACATGTGAGGACATGGGAACAGATGGGAGAAAGAATCAGGCTGGTAATGATAAGAGATAATTGATATCCATATGTTTCAGCAGGACACATGTATGCACACACATACAGAGCCGCATGTATTCTGGGGATGGGTTCACCTTGCGAGGCAGCTGGATTCTCGCAAGATTTGCAACTCACGGTCACGAGAGGATCCATCTTGTCAAGCTTTAAGCTATGCACTTGTGGCCGATTTCGATCGGTCAGACCTTTAAGGCCTATAAGGAACGACCAGCAGCAATGGACGTGTTTTAGCCCATGATGGCTTCTCATAATATAACAAAGTAGTTTGACAAATTCTATTTTTTAGTTTTGTACATTGTGAAAAAATGCCTAAATCGTGAATTGAAATTGTGCTTTCTTTACTATCTCTCAAATCAAAACAGCACTCATGCTACCTCAGTGGTGTGTATATGGTTCAGTTTTGCTGAAAAAGTCTGACATTAAACAGACGTTCCATAGTAACATACCGCACTGAGAAGAGGAATCTGATTACAAGACGTGATCAGTTGTCATTAATGTGTTTCCTCGCTGGCAGTAAAGCACATTACACAAGCCTTAAGGAACTTTTGAAGGATAAACAGAGCTGATTACCTCTAAAAGACGCGCCATAAGCAGCCTGAAAAGACTCAACTTTAAAGCTACAAACAATCCGTAAATGAAACACTCTATAAAAGACTGTGTTACACTGAAACTCTCTCCATTCAAAGAAAATATCAGACGATGATGAACGTTTTGTAATGTTTTGTAGTTGTTGAAAATCACATAAAAATATATTTTTGAATGATGTTTTTTGTTGAGTTTGTATAGAGGGATAAAAATCTGAAATTCTGTACAAGGCAGCAAAAAAAAACTAATTTTTGTTTTTGGCCACATTGCTTAACCCTATCATTCACAAACTCTGACAAATATGTAGTGTTTTAAACGTGATCATTCACACCAACAGAATATAGAATTTTATTGATTTTGGGCCTTCTCCAGTCAAGCAGAGAAAAGGATGCAAAGCAGGAGTAACAAAGCAGGTCATGCTCAGGTGCCAGATTTGTGCCCACTGTATATTAATACTTTGCATATTAATGACAATAAAGTCTTTTCCGTTTTCATCCAATTGTCAGACTTGTCTTGTCTGATTTTGCATTGTCCAAATTTGCTTTACTCTCCTTTTCACCTTCATTTATTGACACCATCTTTCTGGTTAGCGTTAAATAGCGTTAAAGACCTGGAGCTTATTTTTTTGACCACCCGCTCCCTTTAGATGTGTGGCAGTGATCTCAATCCCAGTCCAGTTCTCTGCTATAGTGGCCTGGTTAGAATAACACAGTCAGATGCATAGAGGAGTGCCCGATTAATAGCAAAGCTAGCCAGCCAGTTAGTTAATTTGATTGAGCCGATTTCATGCTAGGTTGCATGCTAAGAGAGCGTTCCTATGGTGAGAAAGACACACTGTATATGCTTGACTTGTCACATTCACGTTATGGCTAAACTGGGCTACATGTAATCAGAAAACGCCATTTAAAAGCATTGTTGCCAGGAGAGAGAAGAAACTATGACAGGAGTGGATGACTGATGGCACTCTGGGAAAGAGCGAAATTAGGTGGAAAAACTCAGTGTTGAATGCAAAGTATAAATTATCTCTTTAGTCTTGAGCGTTTGATCTTAACGTCCACTGCATCTACCGTATCGGATCCCTTTCATCATTCTCTACATCTTCCATTTCCTCCGTCTCTTTCTCATCCGCTTTGTGCGTGTTTGTGTGACCCCATGCAGTTGTGTGAACTAATGACCGAGAGCTACCAAACGCCTGCACAAAGCCAGCCTCTGTGCTCATGCCCGGGCCAAACAACTCGTGGCTCGGGTGGCTGAGCCAAATGATGACACAAACCACGGACACACACAGGAACAAAGTCCTCATGTCATATTTTCTCTGTTTTTCAGATTAGTACATTCTCAATCAGAAAGACAGCACACAGGGAATGAAAGAGGAAGAGAAACCTTTCTTCCTCCATCCTCCCTCCCTGAACATATCATTTGGTCCAACCTGGTGTGTTTACACAGTATGTTTATTTGTTCCTTTTAGGGTGGAGGTCCTGTCTGCAAAGGCGAACACGCATTTAAATGCAAACCACAAACACACATGCCCACACGCACAAACATATACACACAGGGAAGTTTGACAGAGCAGCATTATGCACCAGTAGAATAACAATCATCAGTCAATTAGGCCATGACATGGTCTCTTGATGGTGACACCGGCAGTCCCAGTGGAATACATCAGTGCCTTCACACAGCAATATACACATACAAACGACAAACTGTCACTTGTTATTAACCCCTGGAATGTCAATGTCACCAGTGCGGCTAATGCTGAAACTCTGGTTTCGCAATAATCACAGAAAATATTACGAATTTTACAGTCAGTGTGTGCACTCACTTTTACTGCCTAGTTCTAAATCAATTTATAGCAGTCAGTGGTTACCAAAAAAATGCAAGACTTCAGAAACCCTTTGATGGTCAAGAAGCTGCAGAAAGTATTTAATTGAATTTAATGTTTTTAGGTTCTGTTGTACAAAGGTCAGACTTTCTTCCATTTACAGAGCTGCGTGTACTTCATTTAGTTTGGGAAAAGCACAAACTTGAGAATGAGAACAAGGTCCAAAACTAGAGACCATACCGTGTCTTTCATAAGGCCAACTGTGGCTTCACAAGGCCTGCTGTGCGCAAAACTGCTACAACATGTCAAATCCCATCTGGCCCTTAATGTTTAGATCTGGAGCTGCTTGGCTGATGCAGTCATCCTCTCATCCCCTTTGTGATGACAGAACTGGTAATGGTTCTTGTTCTCTCTCAAGGACACCTCAACAGAACCAATGCTAATTAGTTCACGGAAACGCTTTCCCTGGTGCAGAGGTCAATCATGTTATCTTTCGGTTATGAGACATTCACAAGAACGGTGAGTCACTTTGCTGTCCTCAACATGATGAATCCCAAATTGAAGGACTTTCATGCTGCTATGATGTACGCATCTGCTGTATGTATCTGTTAGAAGTAACACATAATGTCCACTTTGTCTTGTTATTCTCACTTTGGCCATTGAATCATAACGGACTGTTTCTGTTGTTGTCAGGAGCTGCGGGTTAGCTCCATTGATGCACTGATGAATGAGCATTGCACAGCACCTCCGCACCCACCCACCTGAGTCTGGCATGGCCACAATGGACACACAGTGGGCAGTGGGGGCTCCTACCACCTGGCACACTGGCCACATACACACAGCAGATGGCCCACATTGGCCCCTGATGGAGGGCGCAGCTGAGGAATCCTAACTCGCGTCTGCGTGCAAATGTGTGTGCAGCATCAAATACAAGCCCCTTACAATAGATATTGGATTGTCGACCGGGATCCTCTCTTTTTGTCTCATCTCCTCAGACCACCTATTGAGAATGCGCATATGTGTGCAAGTGCGTGGATGTCAGGGTGTGTGCCCTTTAATTGTCATTGCTCAACAGTGCCTGAAAGTGCAGAAGTGGCTGAGAGAACCGCCCAAGTCACCAGAGTTTCATTTGAATGTGCATCTGATCCATCTGTTTTACTGCACAGACAATGGCGGCTTAGTTGCGGCGCTTCATCGTGCAGAAAGACATAAAAAGTGGAGGACAGAGTGAGATACAGCGTGTGAAGCTGGCACATTGCTGACAGATGAACGGAGCTATGACAAGTCGTGCCAAGCAGCCAGAGATAATGAAACCGTGAAAGGGAATGGAGGCTTTTAATCCTAAATATTAAGTGCAGCGGATGGCCAGTCCACCGTTGTGTCCTTGACCGCAGCAGTATCCAGATGACCGCTGGAATTAGTTAATCACAACAGTGGACATCACCTCTCTTCATCACCTCCTTCTCTCCTCCACCTCCTGTAGCTTTTTTCTCTATCTGCTTCATCTCTCTATCTCTCTTCTTGCATCTCTCCCATCTACGTCCCATCAAACCTCGACTCATTAGAAAAAGCTTCCCCTGTGAGCGTCTGCATGTGAGTATCAGTGCAAATGTGGCCAATGGAGCACAGTGGGACTTCATTAGTGCTTTAAACATGTTGTTTATGCCATCGTCTTGTTGCTCTGGACAACCTTGAGCATTACAGTTGGTTAAAAATAGACTCTGAGTGTAGATAACGCAGAATATCAAAGCACTTCAATTCTAGCCAAATGACGAATGAAGAGATGGTTCAGGTAAAATCATCAAGCAGGAATATTCTAAACCTAATGAAGAAAAGATTTATTCAACATAGACTGGTTGTTTCTTTTTATCAATGCAGCAATCATAATTTTTTTTATCAATCCTTTCTTCTCTTTTCTCTTAAAGTGTAAATGAAGAGCACACAAGCAACCGGTCTCCTTGAGGCACATGCATCCAGTCTACCAGCACTCTCCTTGTTTCTACCCTCTCTGCCTTCCACACCCTCAGGCATGGCTATATAAACACCATCCAACACTCAGGCTCTCCTGAGGAGGTGTAAGGACGCGAACATGCGCCATCATTCTATCATGGTCTGCATGCGCTCCCACTGAGCTGTCAAAACCAAAATACACACTGGCGTAGAAACAGATCACTCAAAACATAACGTGACATATAATTATAATTACCTAAAGAGACACTGATTCACACTGAGTCTGTGGACCAAAGCATCTGGTTTATACACTATTTATTCAGCAGCTCATTCTCCATATTGTCTTCATTTGTCTCTTTATGTGAATGTCTGTGTGATCGAATGTCAGGTTTTAGATATTGTTTCATCTAAAGCAAAAGGAATCTTTTCCAAAACCAGATTTTTTTTGTTGTTTGGGGGTTTTCTGTCTGAAACACAAGGCAGCCAAAAGAACTGCAGGCTCTTTGGCTCTGATGTTACTCACACACATGCAGCCACACACACATAAAAGCAACATACCTCAACAACCTACTGTAGCACTGCTTTCCCAGGTGATATTCCACACACACACACACACATATATATCTCAACTAGAGTGCATAGCAGCAGAGAAGGAAAGACATGTGAGAGCAGCTAAATAAATAAAGGGACGGTTGCCAAGCTAAGTGAATGGGTGTCAAATCCGTAGCACTGAATCTTAGTCGACATTGTATTGTTTGTTGTCTCTTGCTCTCTCCTAAACACAAACACACACATGCGCACACAAATCCATGCCATCACAAGCATTCAAATAATTCTGCATACTGTGAGTGACAAACACACAAACGCTTCGTGCATACACAAACACGCATTAAATGCGCACAAACACACAGGCTGATTATACATTCATAATATTGAATGGATGACAGGTCTTGAGCCGAGCGGAGGGAAACAGGGTGAATTCTAATGAGCCTCCATTTACCCTGAGTGCTCCGTCCTCTATAGACTCAATACACACATATATAACAAATACTTTTGACTAGAAAAAAAAACATTAAAAGAAATTTACTCAAAGAAAAACAGCTTTATCAATAAATTCAGACAACAAAGAAAGTTAAAACTCCATCCATCATCACTTTATCCTTCTGTTCAAAGCCCAATCTATCCACCTGAACTGTCAGAGCTGCACAGCTGACCTGAACAGAAAAGCCATTCGCCAGTCATAACTGTTGGATTGATTGAAGGCGAGCTCTTAAAATTAGAGGCGAGACCGTACATGGCATTGAGACACAGCAGTGAGACACGTGGCATTGGGATACAGCAGTAACATTTTATGTCAGCAATATTTTATGTCTGACGTGACTAACATGACAATCAATGAGGGAGTAGCCGCAGACCTGCTTTAAATCGCTTGTTAAATGAGCAGGTTTTAAAGAGGCTCTTGAATGTCTTGTATGAAATGGCCACTTGCAAGAAAAAAAATAGTGTTGACTGCATTTAATTTTAGTGTAAAAAATGTCTGCAAAGTGCCTCGTGTGAATCTAAAACGATTAAGGTGCAAGTTCACAGTGTGTGAGAGTCCTGACAGCCACCACTGGCTGAAAAGCTACTCAACATACAACACTGCAAAAACATAGACAAACTGCATCATTTTTCCTTTATGTCTACGAAAGGAAAAGCACCAACAAGCCTGTTTGGCTTAAATACAACTTCCGTTTAAACAAAAATGGTGGATATTTCATTTACATATACAAGAAACAGCTGAAATGGGAAAAAATAAACACAACATTCCTACCTTCTTTAGTTTGCCATTACGCGTGCCGACAAACGCCACAGTGTTGCCGCGGTAGTCATACGCCGCCACCGACGTCATGCCATCATCCTTGTCAATGAAGAGTGGGATGCCCTCAATGGTGCTGGTTCCCCCCAAAGGCTGGTTGAAGTCCTGGCCGCAGAAGTTATCGTCGATCTGCAGCGGCTGGAAGAAGCAGAAAGAGAAGAAAAAGACAACAATAAGACCAGATTCTAAGGATGTCATTTTGTACCATAATAAGAACAGAATGTAAATGCAAGCTGTGGTGCTTTATGTGAAGGCAGTGAGTGCTTTTCTGTCTTCCACTAAGTTCGTGCCTTTATTATGCATTAAGATGTTTACACATCAGTTGGGCGGTTACGACAAGAAATGCAAAAAGACTGCAATAAACATACCACAGATTCACTTTCTGCCTTAATTAGTATGAATATTCATCTTCATTTATTCAAGAATGCCGCAAAGTGTATTTTATCTTGTGCAATTTCTTTCTGATTTAGTACGTCCACAGTGGCTGAGTACAATTAAGTCTTTTTTGTATTTTAAAATGTTATTTTATAGAGAGAAGACTGACTTGGAGAGGGGCGAAAAGTCACATCAGTTGTCAATCACTCCAACTCAGTCACACCCAGTATGCCCCTCAAAACAAACCCTAAAAGCAGCCAAGCTGTCTTGTTCCGTATGTCAATCCAGTAGGATTGCAGAGAGGCCTGTAGGTGCACCATCAAACTTTCAAGCTTTCATTTCATTACCAAACATGTTAAGTAGGCTACTTAAATAATGACCCATTCATAAACACACACTACTGTCCCTCGAGCACAATCCCACCATGCAAAACCCTTTTTACTTTAAAGCGTTCAGTCACGGTGGTGACACGGCGGTAATGCTGGTGATCATGTGACAATATCTGGAACATTCCAGTGTCACGAGGGGCCTATCGCCCTGGGCAATCCACTGACCCATATGATGCCTTAACCAGTCACCACACACTCACACACACTCGGGGTATAATCAATGAAGTAGGGTTAAAGTGCCACGGACAAAGGGTGTTTTGTTAAACTAACATATTTTGAACTTTTGTACATGTTTTCGATGTGTGTCTAGTATCAGAATGGTTTGATTAATGCTGATATGATTAGTTAATCAATTCATGGGCTGAACTTTCATAATAGTTTTTTCACAGTTTTAAGTTTCTCATGCTATAAAGATTTCCCATTTGCCTGTTTCATATCACTGCAGACTTAAAATGATAAAAAAAAAAAAAATCCTCTGTATCAGATTAAAAAAAACACCTGATACCAACTTGGCCTCTGGGGAATTGTGGTGAGTATTTTTCACATATTATACACAAAAGATCTGTCAAATATTCAAAAACAGTAATCACCACAAGAGTGAAACTCATTTGTGTGTTATTCAAAAGTTGATTTCGGATGCTGCTTTGATAACACTGTCTGTCATTGACAGACAACAAATGTATGCAAGCGTGAAAACACGCATGTGTGTCAGTCACACTTTCTCACTGACTGCTGAAGTATGTTAACCTGAACCAATAGTGAGTTGTGCGAGTTGTTACACACATACACACACTTGGGGAGTGTGTAAATGGCGGTGTAATCCAGAGTCTTATCACTACATCATCTGATTGATCCACACAGGAGAAAAGATAACACCCCTCCCTCACTCTCTTCTCTCTCCCTCCTGATCTGCCTAAATTGCCTGCAGCTCAGCGCACGTCAATAAAACGTTATTCTGCCTTTTTCTACCTTCTCACTCTTTTTTTGTCTCCTTCCAGCTACAGTAACTGAGCAGACATCAATATCCCCTCCCTTCTCTGTCCTTTTCTACCTCTGTCCATCCATTCCCTTCTCCCCTCTTCACTGAGTCTCCCTCAGTCTCTGCTCCGTCCCTCACACACCTCTGTGGACCTACATTATGTTCTCGAAGAGGTGCTAGGGCTATCAACTCAAGTCAACAAAGAGCTTGCCCTCTCTTGCTCTCTATTTTTTTTCCTTCCACGGTCATGTCACATGGTAAAAGAAAAGAACAAAGACCGTGGACATTTTAATGGAATCCTCTGTATGTATGGGTGTGTGCGTTTAAGAAAGTGAGAGACAGGAACACACAGAGCCATTACCTGAGACAACTTTCTTTTGTAGCCACTAATGACCAGGGGGCAATTTCTTCCCCTCAGAACAAAGGCGACTGACAGACAACCCACACGGACAAACACACACATATGAACCGATAAACCTGTGCACGCATACATAAACCAAGACACACATTCAAGCAAAGCATCCAGTTGATTTTCTGTGCGTACACGCAGATGTGGCTACAAGCAACCAAACAATATTCCATCATCTCCATATGACATACAACTACGGGCAACAATTTCAAACCATATCGTCACGTGACAGACATCCATCAGTCTGGATTAGAGTCAGCCCCACACAAACAAACAACTGCATACACACTCACAAGCAATCCCATGACATCAGAGCCTACAGGGCGCAAGTTAAAAGGGTTAATCCATCTTCTATAGAGGAGACTAACTGTCGAAAACACTGTAGACAGTTGCCCTGAGAGCCCATAAGGGTTAACAAACACAATACCACTACACACACAATGCACACACTAACAAACACACACAGCCGCCTGTATTGGTCTCTCTGGGGCACTGGAGGGTAAAGGTGCTATAGCATTCCTGCAGGTCTGGAAGGTTTAAACAGCATAGATCAGCATGGAATAAAAGGCGTTTCCCTTGAGGTCGGAAAGCATTTAAACGGAGCCTACATTCTGATGTGGTTTCTGCAATTTAACACACTAAAAGATTCCCATGTGAGTTTAGAGCTGATATTCAGTATGGAAAGAATATTCCTCTCTGTGGTCTCTGCAGGGTTATTGGCTAGAGACTGCATTTAATGTGCTGCAGTGTTTTCAAAGACGCAGAACTTCTCCAGGGATGAAAGAGTTAAGCCAACAACCTTCCACTGACTTTGGCAGCCGGGTCTTACAAATGCAGAAGAGGAGAGTTCTTGTTTTGATTTTCACAGGGTGCATGCGGCGCACGCTGAATGAATTTGTGGATTTGCAGTTCACAGGAACTTGGCCCTTTTCTGCTCAAGGCCCCCTCCCAAAAACAAAAAGATTTTGTGTGTGTGCGTAGGTGTGTGTTGTGCTTCAGGCAGCAATGTGAAAACAGGAGCTCATGATTTTTACACTATTTTAATCACTTCCATTATTTTACACAGAAGGTGGCATTTATTAAAAATATGATTATAAAACTGTATATTGCACAGGAGGGTTGCTGATCATCTTCAGTATTTATTACTTTACCCCATTTCTTGTTTAACTAATTCATCATATGATCTAGTAAACGTCAAAACTCTGAAAAATGGCAATAACAGGTTCCCAGAGCCCATGGTAACAACTTAAAATGTCCAAAACCAAAATATATTCAGTTTATCACAGTAAAAGATGAGGACAAACAGAAAACACTCAGTTGCAAGAAGGTAAAACTATTGAGTGAGTTTTTGCAACTTTTGCTTTAAAAAATATTTAACTGAGTGACTGGTTACCAAAATACAAGTTAATTATTCTTTCGATCAACTTTTTGATTAGTCAGCTAATCATTTAAGCTTTATTGCATACTCAGACTGATATTGATCATTGATCATTTGAAAGGGTTAATATACAGGCTAAGAGTAAACATGTGTGTACATGTGAGCTATCAGCTGATATTCAAGGTCATGGAGAAATATGTGACCTAGATAGTGCTGATACAATATATAAGGCCTGCAAACACACACACACACACACACACACACTCACACATAAATCCAAAGTGGTCTCTAGATACAGCTAGAGGTCACGTGTGATGATGGCTAACAGCCACAACTGCGGTGGTTTCCCTGGGGCGGAGCTGCTTCACCCACTTCATACTGCAAAACGATGAAATATAGTCATTCATATGGCACCAAACACGCGTGTACACACAACTCAGCCCACAATAACACTGACTGATTACAGATGTGCGCTGGCTGGCCTCTGCTAAAGGAAATGGTTGAATAATCCTCCCCCTATGATTGCTATTTCTTTAACTTATTACGTCAGGAAAATATGTGTGGGCACACATTACGCTAACCTCAAGTGGAATTTGTCAATAGTCACCTCCATTCAGAGAAACATATGGAAACAGCAGAATACAATGTGGGCTTATGCACGGGAACATACATAGTGTTGTTGATTGAATACACTGCTGTGAATTACAGCTATTAAGGTGGAAGGAAAACATGTATGGCAAACACAAAACACTCATTCATTTTGCAACATGCAAATAAATTGGGCAGGCCATTGCATTAACAGGCGCAATGTTTCCTCGTGCAAATCTGTTTGTACAGGAAGAAAATACTATCATGCAGAGCTGGGAAGAATGGAGAGGACAAGGGAGAAAGGGACAGAAGTGGCTGGTATTAATGCTGACAGCATGGTTTCAAGACAAGCTCGCAGTTCATCTGTGTGTGCTTTTGTGTGTTTGCCCATGTGTGTGTGTGTGTCAGAAACAGCAAATAAGATGCTTCTCTCCCCATTAGTCATCAGCTGTCACCTCAGAAACACTCGTTCTTTATGTTCTCAAACATAACATGCACCTAAGTGATGCGTTTCATTGTTATTGTAGACATGAAATGCATGTGAATAAAATGGCCTACTTCTGTGAGGGTTACTGGATTTGTGGTTATATGTGAGAGAGAGTGTATAAGAGAGAGAATGAGAGAGTAGGTGGCATAGAAACAAAGCAGGAGAGAAGTGAAAGAAAAGTGGACCGCAGGAAAGGGAAACAAACTACATGCTATCAACCACGGGAGCTGTTCCTCTGCAGCCTTGTTTTCATAACGGATGATAAAGATTTTCACACACACACACACACAAACACACAAGTATACGGGCAGATGCAGGTGCCTTGTACCTGATGTGTGCGTCTCTGTCTGTGTATGTGTGACTGGCTCCAGCCAGAGCAAGGGATTCTGGGAGAGGGCAGCTCATAAATTACCTAGAAATCTCAGCAGGGGCTTTGAACTCAATGGAGTTTCTTCGAGTAGAATAAACACAAGAAGTGCTGCCGAGTTTGTGTGTGTGCGTGTGTGTGTATACGCCCATGTGCTGATTTATAAAGCACACCAAACAACAACCTGATGGGTCTCCATAGTTACACATTCATAATGCAAAGTTTGTCTGCCTGTTAACGTGTGTGTGTCTTTGTAGTCAAAGTCAGTTGGCATCAATGCCACAGAAGAATAAAAGTCTCTCTCATATAGTAATATTTAGCCCGAGGCAAAAGGGAAAGTATGGCAGCCACATACACACACAGAGTCTGCTGACCTCCTATCAGGTCAAACTGAATTACAGGCTTCATGGCGCTTGCTAACTCCCAAATGTTGGAAACTAGCAACACACACAGATATCACAAACACACACAACTACTGCTCATACATATCAATGCTTAGCTTTTATTTTATAATTCTGGCTTCTTACAGTTTCATGTATGGTGATTTTAAAAATAAACCCACTGAAATAATTACCTACAGGTGACATCTGTAAGAATGTGCATACACATCAAATATTACATTTATAAGTTTGCTTCCAATTATCTGGTAGTCGACTACAAGTACACTATTAAACTACATATTAGTGAGTCCCATATATACATACACAGATACAGCATGCATATTGGAGGAAGATTCACTGGTTACTGAGAAAGGTTTTAAATTCCCTAAACTGTCTCATGTGGCAACTATTTCGGTTTCCTTATTTTCTTTCAGCTCACATAAAAATAGCTATTCATCTCTTAGTGGATGGAATTATTCATCTCATGATGCATTCAGGCCTCATTGCTATTTGTACAGTCACCAAACACACAGTGAGGTTGAATTGTAAATTGTCAGCAAACGACTCTATTAAAACATTACAGAACCTGACAGTGAGCTTTGCATTATTCTGTTAGTTATTTAATTTAACAAAGTATTACACGTTCAATGTTCTGAGCCAGTAACCACCCTAATTCACAAAGTTAAACTTTCATAATCACAAAACTGTACATGATATGATAAGAACATAGTACAAAAGGGTTTAGTGATATGAATATTGGATCCAATAGTCTGCCAAATCGACAATCACTCCATACCTAATAGTGCGAAAACAAGCAGAAATGATAACACACGCGTAGTAATCTCTGTTTATGAGATAACAAGACGTTAAAATGTCATGAGTATGTGATGCCACTGGGTCCAAGTGTTTTTGACTGGTTTTGTCTCAAATGTGTAGCAAAAACCAAGATAAATGACCATCATGATGAGGGAAAAGGGCCTGTTGTCCTACATAAGTCTTTCTGTGGCTGATAATTTAAAACACCAGACTAGAGTTATAAAAATGACTTATACAGACTGGAGCGTATAAGAAAAAAAACTGTGAGGAAGAAATCAATGTTTTTCCCCCAACTGTTTACCATCTATAAATTGTCTCCTTTTGAATCGCTAAAGCTGTTATCTAGAATATGTTACTTGATCCTCGCTGATCAATAATTTAGTAAAAGAGATGATTGCACCAATTCCATATTCATAGGCTGCTGGATAGTAATTTCTATGTTGAGTGCACTCCAGGCAGACAGTGAGACCTCAAGGAGTTGGCACCTATTCAGAGAGCTGCTTCCAAAAGCTGTCACCACATGTTTAGACCGGAATCCAAGTGAATGGGAGAGACAGAGGAGAAATAATACGTACTGAGCAGAGTATGTACGGGGAACAAACCCACCCATAAATGCACACAAAGAAGCACACAAAATGAATCTTTGCTGATGTAAGCTCACAGGCAGTTAGGAAGAAGAGGAGCGCTTGTGATCAGAAGGACAATCGGTTCAAACGTGTACAACAGCTGGGAAATGTGGGTGAGGAGGGTGAATGGATAACACCCTTCTGCCCTCCATCATCAACCAACACAGGTGCCCTTAAGCAAAGTACTTAACCTCTGACTGCTGTGATGGAGCTGCTCAGTGACCAGCAGGGAAACACTGGGTCAGCATTTTAGAGTTCAATCAGCTTAAGATATTTAAACAAACTGTTTTCAGGAAGGCAGTAGAGATGAGGTCTGAATTAATGCAACTGCATGTGATATAATGGATTTTATCATAATGTATATACACAAAATACATACAACGATGGTAAATGAGTTCACACAATACACTACTGCTGACCACACACATTCAGCTTAACTAACAAGGATGCAAACGCTGCAGCTGGAAACAGATGTGAGCATTTAAAAAGAAACTTAAAGCCTACAAACACGCCCCGACTATTGGCATGTTCAATACAAGCACAACCCCGTCCACACATTTCCTGATTACTCCTGATAATGATGCATGCAACACACCACCCACACACACAGTACCGATCAATACATAATTACGCTGACAATTAGTATCATTAGAGTGGTGCTAGAGATGGGGATTTGTTGAGCTAAACGCTCCTCAGAGGGAGAGCGGGAGAGAAAGGTCAGAAAAAAGAGAAGAGAATTAAGCAGCTCACGCACAAAGACTGCATGGGGTCTCTTCCAAAGGTTTTCTATTGTTCTTTAATAATGGAATCAGAGCAGCATTTGAGGGTGTGAGACACTCAAATGTTCACAGTGACGCAAATCAAGACTCTTAAAAACGAGCACTTTCCCCCATTTTAAATCAAACTCTATATTAAATCACCAAATATTAACTGAAACACGACTCATTAGTACAGATAACTTTAAAGACAACCCGTCCAATCGGCATCTCCTTGCTCAGCTCATTTAGACTGTCAATTAACTCCGTTCATCAACTCTGGCTCAATTAATCAGGTCTAATTACTTAAACACATTTGCCGGCACATCCTTTTAGATTAGGTCCGCAGAAATAGGACTGTGTTTTACAAAGACCACAAGCGAGTTACATTCATTAGATGATATTCATAATGATAGATTTAATAAGGTTAGGAGCCGGGCTCGGAGTCAATTCCACTTTGTCTTGTCTGAAACACTATAATGAAAATCTGCTCGGTTTACTTAATGTGGGCTCGTGAGGTGCAGAATATTTGTTGTAAGATGCCGCTGTAAGAGCCAAGAGCAAGGAAAGAGCTTGAAATTCCATTTTTGTTTAGTTTTTTTTATTTTTGTCAACTGAATTCCCAAGTAAAAATTAAAAGTTTCCACATATTAAACCAGAAACTGAAATCTAAGGGCACTGCAGTATCTTAGAAATAAAGAGAACTCATTGTTTGCTCTGCTGGATTACATTTAGTGCATCAGTATAATGCTCTCCTACAGTGTGTTCTTATCAGCCATAGGTAAAAGGGATCCAGTACAACATTTGCATCTACTATACTGGTGTAATCAGTCTCTCGGGTGCAGCTCGCCACAGGACGGTACTTTGTCTAATAATCATGCTCCTCTCAGCAGCCGCACTGACTAGACCGAACACACACAAACAACTTCACGGTTAGCCGATGACCTGCAGCTTCAGCAGCATAAATATCAGTTTGTTTGTAATAAACTTAAGAAGTAAATAGTTTAGTATGAACATTAACAGTACTGCCTATAATTCTTCACAAGGAATATCCTGTAAACCCTGTGTAAAGAGAGCAGTGAGTAACTAACACTAACAAGCTACCAATAACCTAAATAACTATGATAAATAAATGATCACATCTATATTGATTCCAGGTTCAGTACTGAATCTCACCATTGACACTGCTGGTGAGATAACAGCTGGCCAATGTGGCCTCAAAAAACTGAATACTTCAGACTGACTCTTTTTGGATATGATTGATTCTCTGACTGATTGATGTATTGGCTTGTGACAAAGTTCAAAACCTTGCCATCCATCAGGTGATCAAGAGAAAGCAGCCTGACATTTTGAATAGTTCTTTGGGTCAAACGTAAACCTCACTTAGAGGCAAGTGTCAATATCTCTATTTATCAACGCAATCCTGCTGCTCAATGCACTGCTGGTATGATGTGAGCTCATATTACAATTAGTGAGGCCAGAAACACGTTTGTAGTCGTGGATCAAGAAAACACAGCTTTTTTCAATGGAATCCCATAAAGTTTTCATCATTTTCATGGAATAAGGTGTGTCATTCACAAGATTATGAACCACGTATACAGCAGGTCTGACTAACAGCTGGATGTTAAGATATCCCTAATCTCTTTAAGTAATCTATAGACTTTAAGGATGCAAATGTATCCTGATTGTTATCTGTTTAAACTGCATCTGTAACTAAATACAGTTCCTCATATTTTGTATTCTAAAGACATAACTCAGTTACTCTCTAACACTGACAGCTAATGTGCCCGAAACACAATAGTTTACCTGGATTGAACTCCATATACGTGCAAAGATAGCGAATTAGAAAGCGCCTTGAGCGGCTCCAGTACCAACTATGGAGACTGTCACAGGACATCTTTGCCAAGGACTGCTGTGCAGAGTGCTAAAGAGATTCAGATGGAGCTTTTTAGAAGTTCATCCGCTGCCTTCATGTGAAATTCCACAACTTTTCTAGGACTTTCTATAACTGAAAAAGAACTAGCCATAAAAGGTTATTGCTCACTAGTTTTATGTTTGTCTTACTGTGGAGAGAAGCAGCTGGAGATCGCCATTTAATAAGATAAATTTAGTGAGTAATAAAACATATTCTGCAAAGTGACCCCTGAGCAAAGAGATTCCCCGACTTTCTCTACCTGGAGTATGCTTCTATAAGTTTGGTGATATTTCATGAACGCACACACACAAATGAGTTTTTGTGCTCCTGAGTCCTCATTATTTTAACACCTAGACACACATACCCTGTCAGACGAGCCACAACACACACACAAGCACACACCGAGTCGACATGACTGAGAGGCGTGCTGCTAAAGAGGACAGTGCAGTGGCCAGGTGACGGACACCGATATTATTTGTGCAGCAGCCAGCGTTCAATCACGCGCTGCTCTCCTCCCTCTATTTCCCTCCCCTCTTTCTGTCATCCACCCTTTTCTCAAGCTGTTCTTGGCAGTGTTGGTGAAAAGATTTCTGGGGCTATCACTCTTCCTCTTGCCCTCCTCTTCTCTCCGTCGGTGAATCACTGCCTCTCCTTCGAGCACACACTGGCTGCAAAAGGCTTGCTGTTCTCTCCTTGGCTGTTTTCGTCCTCTCTTTCCATCCCTATATAGCATTTTCTTCTCTAAGTCAGTTCTTACTCGTGTCATCCTCTCTGATTTCCCTGTCTTTCTCACCAGGGTTATGTTTAGGCTGGCAAGTCGCACTTTTCCTATCTACACAGATTGGAATATGAACGCTTTGCCAAGTCACCTAAAAAAAGAACTCACACATGAACACTGCTGCAAATCTGATTTAAAACATGTTTAAAAGGTGAAAGGTGACTTCTAGAGATGATCAGTCTTTCCAGCCAAACATAATTCTAACCATCATCCCTCAAAACACAAGATAACACTGACATCACATTTAAAAAACGGTTAACCAGCTATGACTGTAGCACAAAACATGGCTTCACATCAAACTCCTCAGCACTGTTTGAAATTATCATGGTGCAAAAACTAAAGGGGCATCTCTTCATTTTTCATCCAGCCTGCAGCTTTCTGTTTTGGTTTTGTTTTCCAAAATGCAGCATCAAAAGGTGCAGAGATGAATGCCCTACATTACAGTTGTTTCCAACGTGACCTGAGCAGGCAGATTAAAGACGCCTGAACACATAATTTAAACCTGATCACCTGCAAATAACAGTGTGAACAAAACAGCACTGAGGCTCAGACTCAGAAGAAACTCGTAAATACGCCTGCCTTCTGGACAAAGCATGCTGCTGCTTTTTCTTCCCTTTTGTGTTTTCTTTGTCAATCCCTTCTCTTTCCCTTCAAGCCTCTTCCTTGGCTTGCTTTGTTATTTCGTTCTCACTCAGTCTTTCTCATCTCCTCAACACCATCCTTCAAATTCCCGTACTCTCTCCTGTATGCTGCTTTGGCATCTAACTCTTCCTCTAGTTCTGACTCTCTTTTGTTCTTTCATTTTTGTATCCGCCCACGTCCTGCACCTTTCTTTCCCTCTCTCTCTCGACGCTCTTTGGTTCTGGCTGCCTCTCTCTCGTTTACTACCTGCAACTCGTTCATCACTTCTTGCGCTCACCTCTCCGTTGTACCTCCCTTCTGTTTCCCCACCCTTCTCACTACACTCTTTATCTTTCCTATTTTTGCAGTCATCTCCCTCTCTCTCAACCCTAACTTAGCAACTCTCTGCCTCTGCTCCTGTGGAAATGGCTTGTATTGATCCACTCACAAACTGGGGAGAAGGTCAGGGGTTCACTAATAAAGCTCAGGGACAAAACAGAGGCACACAAACAACACAATATCGCACATACACACAGCAGACAAATATAGCCAGGTAGCAGTACTGAGGTGCTAAATGCTGTGTGTGTGCACGACTGCTTTGTCCAGGACAAATATGTTTTATCACAGAGCTGCTTCTAATACGCCCAAACATTTGTGTTTACAGAAAACAGCCACCGTCTCACTGTGCCTGTAAACATATCATCCTAATGATGGCCAGAGGCAAGAAATTATGATCCAGCGCAAATCTGAACTTCACACGGGGAGCTGACAGAGCGGCTGGTCATCCATCATGGCTGTGTAGCTAACAGCTGTCCAGGCCTACGCAGCCCCCCCACCACCACCTACCATGCCCTGCCCTGCCCTCTCCACCGTTCTATGGCAGGGTCAACCTCGACGTATTCACCCTCCACCCCCACATCACATAGTGTTTCTCACACCACTTGCACTGCATCTGAATTCCTGAAGTGGCTGAGAAAGTCTAGGTGTGGCTCAGTGCCAAAGTATTAAAGGTTAGAGATCTGTGGCGTAACAGATTGCAAGTTTATATGCCTAGCTCACCTGCTGGAATGAAGGTGAGGAAATGACTCATAGCCGGTTGTGTATGTTTGTGGTTTATTTATAGTCCAACTGCTACCAAGAGGACTGGAACCTTTAACTGGTGCAAACATAGAAATACAGAGAATGTTCTTTCCTCATTAAAATATGTACTGCAGACATTTACTCGAGATAGTTGGAATCTAAAATAATTACACTTAGAGACATTCACTGGATCCCTGATAATGCTCAGATTCTGACAGATGGAGAAAACTGACCAAAGAAATGAATGAAATCAACCACTGCGGTTATGCGGTTATGAAAATGTGTTGTTTTTAAAAATATATATATTGTATTTTAGACATCAGCAATGCTATTCTTTAAAAATATATCTTGCAGTTGCCTGAGAAACAATTAAAGCAAACCTGCAACACTATGAACTGCAATACCACAAGACATCGTTCACATGCAATACAGTTTTTAAAGTCAATCGCTGCCTTTAGGGTTGCAAGTCAAGATTATTTATATTGTTCATTATTCTGTCGATTATTTTCTTGGTTAATCGATTACTTGGTCTAATACAGAATGTCACAAAGTGCTGAAAAATGGTGATCAGTGTTTCCAAACGCCCAAGAGGATGTCCTCAAGTGTCTCGTTTTGTCCACAATCAAAAGATATTCAAGTTTACTGTCATGAAGGGGACAAAGAAATGAAAATGTGAGAAGCTGGAATCACAACATCAAGAACAATCTTTTGTTCTTAAGCAATTACTAAAACTGAGAAATCGATTGTAAAGTAGTTGGGGATTCATTTAATAGTTGACAACTAATTGATTATTTGATTAATCGTTGCTTCTCTAATTACATTGCTGCTTGGTAAGAGGATGTTAATGTTGAGGCATATACGCTTACATCTCAAATGATTGCCGATATTCAGATTTTCCTGTTCGAGTCAGTTCTTTCTGTGTTCCTCTGTGTTTGCTACGTTTAGTTATTTTTCACAGCACAAGCTCCCACACTGAAAAATGATACCAGATTTGAGATCCCTCGGGCCGCTGGCTGAGGGTAAGGTCAGTGGTAGGCAGTTGACATTAGGTCAGTGCTTAGAGGCAACATAGCAGACATTATTAACCTGAGGCCGACCTCTCAGGCTTCGCTGCTGTCACAGGGTCATCCAATCAGCTTAACCGTGACGCTATTACATCATCATTAATGACAGCTTATACGGGACGACAATTTTTGAGATGATGTTGAGGTGATGATAAATTATTGGTGGACCTATTCCTTGCCAAAACTCCAGTAACCATGGTAACAGAACTGGGAGCATGGGATGGGAAGCAGAAAGGAGGGACAGAGTGGGGCGTTTAAGGATTGAACAAACATACGTTTATAGTAGAAGCGTGTGTGGATGGATGGAAGAATCAGTGACATCAAGGTAAACGTGAAGGTTGTAGCAGTAAAAAGCTTGAAGAATCTTTCTGTAAAATGCTTTTTGTGGAATTACAAATAAACAAAGCTCACGATGAAAATGAAAGACAGAACTTTCAAAATTACATCAACACTGTTGTGTCATTCAGGAGCAAATGTGTAGGAGCAACTGATTAAATTAATAACAGCTGCAATCCATCGAGGTAGAGCTGCGATACTGTGCATGCTGGCTCACTCGCATGATTTATTAGGACACTTAAATGAAAGCCATCATTAACGTTATTGGATCCACCTGCTCTGCTCCTGCTATAACAAGTAAAACAGTCCTGGTGAGACTGTGTTAGATAGCATGCAAACCAGGAAGTCTAGTTTGGAGTCTTATCAAAACCAAACACCATGTACAGCAGTTAAACTCTGTTAAGGTTTAAGAATCCATCTATTGAGCGTTATCACGACAACATATCAGCACAATATAATAAAGTTACCTACCTAAGTTTTAAACATAGTATTTGACTAGGCACTGCAGCAAGTTACCAGACGTCCTGCAATGCATAAAAGGTAGAGTCAAGCTCTTTGCAGCACCTATAGCTCATGCTGCACCAGTGCAAAGGTCTAATTGAAATAAATGAGATAGCCTGCTTTTCAGCCTCAGAGCTATTGTCAGTGTGATGGGCCTTAAGAATGAAAAGAATAGGCAAGAATGAAGACAGCCACTGAACAGGAAAGAGACTACATTTACAGAAAGTGGCAATAGGGAGGAAGAGAGGGAGGTAAAAGTGGACCTGGCTGGGGCATTCACATCACTTATACTACCACAAAAACACACCTGCGCACTCAAGCTAATGAAGACTTACAAAGAGAAAGCGTGCTGTTCTTACCAACTATCCCACTCCATTAGACGCAACACAGGGCGAGCGGTTTGTGTGTGTGTGTATGTGTGCGCGGTGAAGACACCTGCCGTTAAAATGGTGTTCACTGACATTTAAAGAAAAAGCTTTAAAACAGGTCCTTTAATTAAGCTATCTTGAGAGAGAGCAAGATGGAGGGGACGGATGGGTGCTTTTAAAGACCACATAGGATGGAAGACGTGGCCACTGAGACAGGTGGAGAGAGGCACACTAAACATAGAAGATTCAGGAAAATGTGGCTTGAAGAGAGTGGATGAGCAGTGGGGGGAGGATTCAAAGAGCAAAATGGTGAGAGAAGGTCAAAGAAAATAAAGGAGTATGCAGGTATATATGTCCAAGATAGGAAAAAAATAGACTGTGCTGTTCTGTAGCGCCTTGAGGTCTCTGATGAGAGTCCATGTATGAGTGCTGTGTCTTCTGTAATGCATGCAGGGCCATGCACTGTGGATCAGTTAGTAAAAACCAAGTCTAACTCATGCTATCCCTCAGGATCTCACACTGCAGTGCACTGAACCATGCTGCGTGTACATGTGTGCGTGTGCGAGAGCTCCTCCTGAGTGACATTTCACAAATCCAGGGGACTGGGCTAATGATGTCCCCTGTCTAACTAAATCAAAGCACCAAGAGGTGGTGGAAAGAGAGAAAATGTGTAGAAGAAGTGAAAAGGAGAAAGCATGACCAAGAAAAAAGGCCTCTTCATGCTTTATGTTATTAATAACTGCAGGTGGGTACAGGTGGGTGGTCAATAAATGTGGAATTGGTAGGTCACGGTCCAACTAGGAATGCCAAAGTGGTGAGAAAAAATCTAAGTGATGAAGCAGCTTAAGGGACAGAAATGTATTGGCATTAAAATTTGCTCTTACTGTTTAAATGACTACTGTATGTGTTTATAATTACAATACATTCAGTACCAAATTTTTGAGAAAAGACTGTATTCAGGTGAGCAATGCACGTTTGCTGAAAGCAGTGATGCCTACATCCAATTACACTGGTTCCTAAAGGGCCCTAATGCTGATGCAGTCTGCGTTACAATTTACTAAGGCAACAATGTACAATTGCAGACAAAATAATAATCCCAATTATAATATATACATACTGAGACCACAATTATTTATTAGAATTATTCATCGATTTTAGGGACAAAACATTTGATTGCACTTTCACATTTAAATAAACAGCTTTCACCTCTATGTTGTGGTACAGTCCTGCTAATTAGAGCTTCAGCTAATTACTATTTTTCTATCAATAAATCTGTCGACTATTTAACTGATTA
>OMNN01031039.1:0-20115 GCA_900302755.1 Chromis chromis | reverse complement strand
CACAGGTACAGGTAGCCTCTGTAATATGAATCTGTGCTGCTTTTCTTTGATTTATGAGCATGTAAACTGAATATCTTTCAATTTATAGAGCAAAAAATGTATTAATGGAGAAAACAATTAGCAGAATAATCAATTAGGAAAACAGATGCAGATCTAAGGAAATCCTCATTACTCAGGATCTGCCACTCTGTGTTTTTTACATTTCTATTTTAAATATTACAAAAGATTCATCCTTTATCATACTGACGGTGATACAAAACAGTGAAAAGCTGAAAATTCTTGCATTTGAAGAATTGTAAGCTGCAAATATTTTGCATTTCCACCTTATAAATAACAACCAACTAATAGATTCATCTCTAACTGACACTCTGCAGTTGGAGTGGTTTTAAATGTGCAGGTTTACCTTCAGCACACTATTTCCTCTTTTTTTACGACCAGCAAGTTTAAAACCCAAACATATTTACAGATTCAGTTCACTATCACATAAAACTAGTAATTTTTCAACTCAAAACGCCACACAGCTACAGGTAGCCTCTGTAATATGAGTCTGTGCTGCTTTTCGATGCAGCACAGAATGGTCCCTTTTAGGATAAATTTAACTGAAACCCTGCTGATGTGATGCAATGTGTCCAAAATGACTCCAAACCTGCTCTAAATTACCCAATATCTATCCAAAATGAAAAACAAACTGGTTCAAAAGAAATCAAAATTCATCCAAAATAATGAAAACGTGCCCAAAATTGCATCGCTATGAGCATGTAAACTGAATATCTTTCAATATACACAGCAAAAAATGTAATTAATGGAGTAAACAATTAGCAGAATAATCAATTATGAAAACAGATGCAGGTCTAAGGAAATCTGCCACTAGGTGTTTTTTACATTTCTGTTTGAAATATGACAAAAGATTCATCCTTTATCAAACCGACAGTGAGATAAAACAGAGGAAAGCTGCCAATTCTTGCATTTGAGAAACTGTAAGTTTGCATTTCCGCCTGATAGCCTAAATAACGATCAACTAATAAATCCATCTCTAACTGACACTCTGCAAAGTGTTGGAGTGATTTTAAATGAGCAGGTTTACCCTCCAGCACATCATTTCCTCCCTTGTGCATGGGACAAAAGGTGAAACTTCACACTTTTTAAATTGACAATAATTAGCTCAACTTGCAGACCGGGACTGAGACCATCCTCCGGGCCTCCTCTGCTTCTGTCATGCAGGACAGTTTGGAGGCAGCAGGAGTGGAGGATCACATTTCTGTAGCTGAGAGGCTGCAGGGCGTCTCCTCCAGGATGGGACTTCTACCGCTTCATATCCAGACTACTTCTATTGCACACTACCTGCATCCAAACTGCTCTCTTAACATTTAAAGATGAGTTGCATTGAAATAAAAAATAACCCACAGAGGGAAGAAAGAAGCAGCTTGCATGTTGGGTAAACATTTCTTCTCCCATGTGCAGGAGGAGAGAAGAGGAGGGCTGGACGAGCAGAAGGTGAAAATTAAAGAAAAGTCTGTGACGCATTTTCATTTCGGGTTCTGGTCACATTTGGTGGGCGGGACGGGGCTCATTATTCGGGGCTAAAACGCTGCTAACGTTGCCTTGTATCCTGATTACTACGAGGCTGCTGCCTTTCTCCTACTTGCTCTGTAAAATCCTCCCCTTCCTCCTCCTCCTGCAGGAACAGAACGAGCTCAACGTAGCTGCTGTAAAAATAAGAAAACAAGAAGCAGATCCAGCCTAAACCCGCTCTGCTGTCTTATCTATCTGAGCAAATGGCAGGAAAGAAAAAAAAAAGCAGGATCGCTTCTTGTTGATCGCAACTTCCCACCTCCCCGGAAAACAACAACCGAGAGAAGAGAAAGCTCGTCGTTTTTTTTCTCTTTTTGCAGCGACAGTACAGTAATAATGAGACAGGAGCCGTACCGACCGTGTGAACAGGCTGTTTTGATGGGAGATTCCTCACTTTCTATCAGATGCAAGCCGCCATATTCGCTGCAGCTCCGCGCATGTCCACCACGCAGTGCTGTAATTCATATTTTTCCGCTGGAGGTTAGAAAAAAAAAAACGAACAGGAAAGGAGAGGAAGGGGAATTATTATTCATTAGTCGCTTTGTTAAGGCGGATATTGTTTCGTGTCGGAGGTTAATAATAAACTGCAGGTCGAGTGGGAACGAAAAGATTCATGTCTGGTGATTTTTAATGCAGGAGGAGCTGATGAGAATCACACAGATGACTTATAAATATATCAGCAGGTACCAGATGGAGAAAATAATAATACTAATACTATTGTTGCATAAATAATAATAATATTGCTACAAAATCAGCAAATTATACTCAAATATTAAATGCAACATTTTGCAAAATGGTCCCTTTTAGGATAAATTTAACAGAAACCCTGCTGATGTGATGCAATGTGTCCAAAATGACCCCAAACCTGCTCTAAATTACCCAATATCTATCCAAAATGAAAAACAAACTGGTTCAAAAGAAGTCAAAATTCGTCCAAAATAATGAAAACGTGCCCAAAATTAATAAATTTGCCCCAAATGACTAAAAAAAATCTCCAAAGTAACTTGAAGCATGTCTGAAAGGATTCAAAGAAAATGTCCAGAAGTCAAAATTCATCCAGAAAAACAAAAACTTCCTCAAAATTATTAAGATTTGTCCCAAATGACTCAGAAATTGTCAAAATGACTCAAATAATGTCTAAAATGATGTGAAACATGTCTCAAATGACTCAAACCTGCTCACAATTACCCAATATCTGTCCAAAATGAAAAACAAACTGGTCCAAAAGAAGTCAAAATTAATCCAAAAATAATAAAAACTTGCCCAAAAATAATAAAAACTTGCCCAAAATTAATAAATTTGCCCCAAATAACTCAAAAATGGTCAAAATGACTCAAAAAAATGTCCAAAGTAACTTGAAGCATGTCTCAAAGGATTCAAAAAATGTAAAAAATGACAAAAACAAACTGGTCCAGAAGAACTCAAAATTCATCCAGAAAAACAAAAACTTCCTCAAAATTATTAAGATTTGTCTCAAATTACTCAAAAAGGGTAAAAATGACTCAAAACATTTCCAAACTAACTCCAAAATAATTAGAAACGTGTTCTATATGACTCAGAAATTGTGAAAATGACTCATAACATGTCCAAAATAACTCAAAAATGAATCCAATATAATGAAAACTGAACTTAAAATTACTAATATTTGTCTCAAATGACTCAGAAATTGTCAAAATGACTCTAAACCTGCTCACAATTACTCAATATCTGTCCAAAATGAAAAACAAACTTTAAAAAAACTTAACAAAATAATTTTTGGTGGTTTTTCATGCAGGAGGAGCTGATGAGAATCACACAGATGACTTATAAATATACCAGCAGGTACCAGATGGAGAAAATAATGATCATTGACTGAAAAAGAAAGAAAAAAAAAAAAAAGAAAAAAACAGGCAGTTATTAAAGCCTTCAACACTGATTAAAGTGTTGCAGTAATGTGATAAATAAGCCCAACAGTGTGAGGTTATTGCTGTTGGACTGATTTAAGTCATTTTTTATCCTGTACTAATACTATTGTTGCATAAATAATAATAATATTGTTACAAAATAGGCAAATTATACTCAAGTATTAAATGCAATTTTTTTTTTTTTTAGGATAAATTTAACAGAAACCTTGCTGATGTGATGCAATGTGTCCAAAATGACTCCAGACCTGCTCTAAATTACCCAACCTGGTCCAAAAGAAGTCAAAATTCGTCCAAAATAATAAAAACTTGCCCAAAATTAATAAATTTGCCCCAAAAGACTCAAAATATGTCCAATATCATTTGAAACGTGTCCAAAAGAACTCAGAAATTCATCCAATATAATGAAAACGTGCCCAGAATTTATAATATTTGTCCCAAATATTAGAATTTGTCAAAGTGACTCAAAAAATAATGTGAAACGTGTCTCAAATGACTCTAAACCTGCTCAAAATTATAATACTACAGCGTTAAAATAATATTTATGCTACAAAAGTTAAGCATTCAAAGTTGCAAGAAAGAAAAGTATCATCAGCAAGTTATATTCAAGTATCAGTATTTTGCAAAATGGTTCCTTTAGGGTGAATTCCAATATGTCCAAACTCTACATTACACAATATCTGTTCAGAATGAAAAACAAACTGTTCCAAAAGTCCAAATTTGCTCAAAATAAGGATAGTTTTACCAAAAATTACTAAAAGTTGTCCCAAACGACTCAAAAATTGCCAAAATAACAACAACAAAAAAGACAAAAGTAACTCAAAATTTAAAACATGCCAAAGGTACTAAAATTTGTCCCAAAGATTCACAAATTGTTAAAAATGACTTAAAATTCATCCAGAAAAATAAAAACTTCCCCAAAATTATTAGGATTTGTCCCAAATGACTCAAAAATTGTAAGAATGACACAAAACAAAATAACTTGAAACATTATGTCAAATTACTCAAAAATGATCAAAATGATTCAAAAATGTGTCTAATATAATAAAAAAAACCTACCCAAAATTAATGAGACTGGTCCCAAATCACTCAAAAATTGTCAACATGACTCAGGAAAAGTTCCAAAATAACTTAAAGCGTGTCTCAAATTATTCAAAAAATGTCCAAAATAACTAAAAATTTGTCCAAAGTGATTCGAAATATGTCATAAATTACTCAAAAATTTCCAAAATAACTTGAGTATAATATTTTAGTCTAACCTGCTGTACAGGCTTTTATATTTTTATTATTACATGTAGCCTAAGCAGTTAATAATAATAATGTAACCTTTATTGATCCCCTTGGGGAAATTCCTTCTCTGCATCTGACCCATCCTATTCAAAGTTAACCTTAACTATACATACTAGGAGCAGTCAGGGGTTAAGGGCCTTGCTCAAAGGACCACAGTGGTCGCTCTCACTTTCCCACCTCAACCTCTTGCTAGTCCGGGGGCTCGAACCGGTCGCCGGTTAACAAGTTCGCTTCACAAACCACTAGGCCACCATTGCTTAACTGCTTCTGTTGCACTTTGATCTGTAAAAATGTGTCACATTTCAGAAAATATATTTAGTTTGGACAGTAGCTCACATGCTGTGGTGTTAGTCATTGGTGTACGTGTAAAATATTTTGTAAATTTCTAATAAAAATATGTAATTCTATGTTTAGAAGGTCTTTTTAAACTTCTTTTAGCATTAATTTCAACAATTCTGGTTCATGTTCAGTTTTTTTTTATCACTGAGCAAAGTGAGCAATGTCTAATAAACTAAACAAATAAATAAATAAATAAAATATAGCTCTCTGGTATCAGTAGAGTTGATTTATTTCATGGTAAATTTGTGTGTAAAATCTGAATCTGTACAGCAACAGTGTCACATAGAGAAGTAAAGAATCTAGTATGTGCAGCTTAAATGTGTTGCAGTAGAAAAGTAATAGAAGTACTCGTGGTAAGTACAAGTACCTTATGTGTAACTGAGTAAATGTATTTAGTTCCTTAGCTCACCTGCTGATTATTATGTTAAAGAGAACATTAAGAGTGGATAAATGTTGTCTATGTGAGCTCAGAAATACTATAGAGGACTGAAATTAAAAACCTTTTCCTGTAGTGAAACTGTCACTGACAAAATGTGAAATAATTTATTTTAGACAGTCAAATCTTTTCACTGAGATCACAAACGTGGCATGAAGTCTAGGTGAGAAAGTTTTTTATTTGGCATGGATTTTGACCAACTGTTTCACATTTTATCAGTGCAACTCTGCTCCGTGGCTGCAGCTTCTAATATAAAATACCATGTGACAATATTGTAGCTCACAAGTGATGAATCAGGCTTTAATGTCACATCATGAGGTGTTAACATTCTGTATAGTGACACACGGACTCATTTCATGTTTATACGTCTTCTCCACTGCAAACCAGATAAAAATAACATTTATATGAGTTGTTTTGCATATTTGGATTTTAAATACACACATCAGAAACACCAACTTGCATTAGCTTAATTGTACATTCTTCTATTGATATTTTAGTTTAGGTTTTCACATGATACTTTATACTCATTGCATCACAATTACATTATAGATTTAGATAAATTATGATGCCCTGATCCAGTATGGGCCTACATGTTCTTCCTTTAAAGGGGTTTTCTGCATAATAAGTAGCACACTTTTACTTTGTTAAGTACACTTTACCAACTGTGAAGTACATTTGCTGCTAATGCTGGTACACCTCATTACACTTCACTGCAATATGTTTCCTGAATGTTGTGTTTTTTATATTACTTCACCTCTGGCTGTGAGACAAAGTAGTTTGAATTCATACATTAAGCAGCTCCAAATCACACTTACTTGGGAAACTATCATCATAATATAATATTATGACTTTATGGAGATTATCTTCTTTATTTTAAGTGAGCACAGTGTTGCTAAACATGATGGAGAGTTGTGCACAAGCATCTCGTGGCTGCAGTGTTTAACGTACACAATCTTGACAACAGCTGCTCATCATGAACCAGGTCAGGTCGACTCTGTGATTCCAATGAATTCTCACTGATGTTTTCCAATTAGTGCAGCCATGGAGGGGAGGTGCAGGTGAGGCAGAGTGGAGAGGAGCTGCAGGAAGGTGTCTAATCTCAAGACATGAGGATGCATCAGGAAAATCTACTGGAGGAGCAGATTTAATACCGAACTGGATTCCATTTCCATCCCAAAGTTTTATTCCATCACAGCTCATGGTGGATGTAAAAGAGAGAGAGAAAAAAGAAAAACACTGCTGGAACGCGCAGACGCCCGCGTTTCTATTGGCTGCGCGCTGCGTCGCTCAGAGGGAATGACGCTTTTCTGCTGCTATAACCAGCTGATGCTGAGGCTATGAGCAAGGAGCCTCTGAAGAGCTGTTGACGGTACATTGACACCCCGTCATTGGCGCGATGCCTGCGGATCCGGTCTCATCTCCGTCCAGAGACTGAGTGAGTAGGATATTTGATCGTGTCACGACGCACAGGCCCCGGGTCGCTACCCTCCCTCCACTCCTGTCGCTCCACATGATGTTTCCTCGTCTTCCCACATCATCATTTTCATGGGCATGATGCTGTGCGCTTCACAGATTGAGCTTTCTCACCTCACGCAAGCGACACATCACATCTGCAGGTAAATCTGATGTATTTATTGGTTTTGGTTTAACCGGCTGCGATTTGGTTTTTTTTCCTATGTTTCCTACGTGCGTAAAAAATTCTGTCATTGTGGGCTTCGTGGATAAAATGCTATTTGTGGATCTCGTTGTGCAACACTGTCGTGAACATGCTCCGTGGACCAGACCACGTTATAATGTATGCACTGGCTGCTGTGTAGGCTGAGAAACGCGTGGACAGCGATGGAATGGTGGTGCGCTCCGCAACGCAGCGACGAGAGAGACGCAGTTTCGGTGCAGAGAGAGCAGCATTACTATCTCCCCTCTCTCTCACACTCTCTCTCTCTCTCTCTCTCCCTCCCTCTCACCTCATGTACAAACACACGTACCCTCGTGCACGCGCATGCCTATTAAATTCCCAAACTCACTTATTCGTGGTTTCTCTTTTTTACGCGCAGAAGCCAACAGGCGTCCGTTGCAAGATTGATGTTCTCCGTCCGTTTCTATCAATATTCTCCGTGATGCTTCCACCTGATTTCCGTTTGGTTGCAAGGTTGCAAGATGTACCCATTTTTAGGAACATGTTTTTCCTTGAGTACAAAACCTGCTGCATCCAGCTGCAGGTTTTCCAGTCAAGGTACAGTGATGGATGTAATCAGCCTCCAGTGGCAGCAGCATATCTGTAAATGACCAGCCATGGATGGCCTCAACATCCACCTCATCTCTTCCTCTGGAAACACTAGCTGTGTGGAACGTACACTGCATAGGAAAACGCCCACACACATGAGCCAAATCAACATTAAGGTGTTTTTTTTTCTTCATTTTTTGCACTGCTGAATAAATCACACAAATGAAGTTGGACTGATACTGCGAGGAGCTCTCATGGTTCCAGTCCAACAGCATTCACATTACAAAAGAGGCATTTAATAATCGTGGTCAGTTTTTGGATGTGTGACAGGAGGAGATGTAATCCTTCAGATATAATTGTTCTGAGCTTTTTTTTCTGTTATTAAAAGAAAAAACTAATATTATTGCATGTGTGTGAATGTATGTAGAATATCTTTTTGGAAACTGTGAGGAAAAGAGGCGAGGAAGGGAAGAAAAATCACAATCAATATGGCAGCAAAATAAATCTGTAGGTAATTATACATTGGGAATGTGCAGTGGACCCTAAAATAACAGAAGCAAAACAAAGAATTTTTCACCTGATGATGGCCCAAGCTGAAAAGTCAGGGGATCACCAACGTTATTACAACTCATCCTGAAGCGGAAATGAATTTGTGAGCTAAATTTCATTACAGTTCATCCGATAATTGTGCTGTGAGGCTGTGCTGAGGCTCGCAGAGTTAAATTCTGAATATGCTAACATGCTGATGCAAAGCAGATGTAATGTTTATCATGTTCAAGGTCTAGTTCAGTGTTGCTAGTTAGCACAAAAGTACATATGGTGATGATTGGAGAATCAATAGTTTTTGCAGGTGTTTGGTCATAAACTAAATTAAAATTTTGACTTGATAATGTACCGGATGAAAAGTGGAAGGGATCGGTTAAGTTAATTAAATTCATTTTGAAAGAAACATGAATGTGTACATCAAATCTTACAGGTAATCATGTAGTTGTTGTCACCCAGATGGTGGCACCAGAAGAAAAGTCAGACCCAAATTAGGCACTATGTTTGTGCTGAAGATTGTGCCAAACCATTTAAACAAAGACCACTGCTGCTACCTTTTATGTTTACAACTGTATAACTGCAACATGCACTTTATAATCACTGCTGTAATCACCTTATCACCTTATTTACCATTCAAACCCAGGTTTTCAATAATGCACAGTGCACTGTACAACCACTGCCGCTGTTGGTGCTTATTTATTTAGGATTGCTATAGTTTTTCTTAGATTGTGTCTGTTTGGTTAAGGAGGATCAGCAAAGTAAGAATTTCACGGTACAGTGTAATTGTCTGGTTTTCTGTGCATATGGCAATAGACCTCTTGAATCTTGAATCTTATTCGAAGTTGAGATGTTTTACTGGTTAAGTGAAAACTCTGTAGGAAAAGCTAGGAGGATAGGGTTTCATCCTCTTGGCACCATTCATATCTTGCACCGGATTTTTATGGCAATCCATCCAACAGCTGCTGAGACTCTCCAACACATAATAAAAATATAATTCCCACGGTGCTGCTAGTGTAAAGTTTTGGAGTGACCTGTAGGATTTATCTTTCTGAGACCAACAGCGTCTACAAAATTTCATGCCAATATCTGTTGACATAATTTCAGCAAACCACAACTTAAGAGCTCCGTGAAGCAGCTTGGCTTAATAGTGCCACCATTCATTATACATTCTGGACCATCACCCTTGCAGCATCCTCCATGTTGATTGGAATAGATGGGACAGCGATTTGTGTGGAAGTCATGCTTAAGTCATCCATTATTTAAATGTGTCCTCAAGGAAACGTTGCCTTTCTGTACATCTACATGTCCTACTTAGCTGCCATCTGTGCCAGGAAGACCACCAGCCTGCAACCGCCTGTGCAAGAAATGATGGGATCTTTGACAACACATTTTAACACTTCTCTGTTTCTGTCTTCCAGGTTCACCAGTGTGGAGGTTTGGATGGAAGTACGAGACGGACATTAAGACATGGAATAAAGTGACGACTGAGAAGACCTGAGTCACATCCATAAATAACAGAAACTGACATTTAAAAGATAAAACTAAGTCTGGAGAGTGAGGAGGAAGAGAGAAGCCATCGTGGAAGAGGAGTGAGGATGGGGTGTGGTCAGACGCTTGCCGTGTTTCTCCTGGAGTCATCGGTTCGCTCCGTCGGCTGCTGGTCAAAACAGGAGACGCCTCGCTAAAAAAACCTGAGCAGCTTGTTTCACCTGCTGGAGGAGCCCCCACTCTCGGTGATGTGATGAATAAGTTTGAAGTCCTTGGCATTGTGGGAGAAGGTGGGTGGTTTTACACAGCAGATCTGACTGCATGTTTGTAAAAATTGAGGACTGTTGATGACCTACAACTCTACTCATAGCCCTGAGGACAGATCCTAGTGTAGTTTTATCATGAGAATTTACATCGTACAGCTGAACTCCACACATAGCTGCTGTCAGATCTAATATGTTTTACATTTTTCCTTCTGAACCTTGAATTTTTGACACAGTGCAGATGGATTTGAAAGGGGTTTGTGAGCCTGAGAGGTCAAAGAAGTTTCTCATAGAGTACGACTCAAGGAAAATTAAAGCTTTAGACATTTATTTACCGCACATTTTTTATTAGTTTCCTTTATTTATCCACCTGACTGCTGAGAGAAGCAGTCCTAAACCAGATATGGATCAGACATTTCTTAATCCCTATATTTCCCTGTGTGATACCTTATCAGGTTTGAGCAAGAAGCCTCCTTGTTTCCTGATCTGTTCCTCTTTTAATTTTCTCTTGATGCAAACTCCAAACATCCTCTATATTTTACTGTTTTGATACTTTCCACAACACTAATTTCATCCTACTGTACCCCTCCTGTTATCCTCACCACACTGCTGCTCTGAGTTTCTTCTCTTGAACAGATGCTGGTTTTATTCCCTAATTATTTTCACTGCTTTCCCTTTTTTTTTAAATTCATGGTTTAGTTCTCGTCTTCTGGTCAGCAAGAAGTGTTAAGTTTCACAGACTTTAATTAAACATGCTTGGAAAAAGTAGAAGAAACTGGAAAGTCAAAGCAGAAAAGTGCATTTAGACTCTGTAGCACTGATAGAATTATTATATCCATCGCAGTCTGTGTGCTGTTGGTGGCTCAAGCTTGTTTATACTTGTGCGAGACACCATGTGATGTATTTTCCAGTGTGCAGAGGATTGTGGGTCAGAATGACCAGCAAATCATGTAAACGGATATAGTAGGGCATCCTGGTATTTTTGGCATACAAGGGTTGATCAAAAAGTTCCAAGACTGTGCCTTTAAACATCAAAACCTGATTTAAATTTGGCCATCATCCCAGTCGAAGTAGCCTCCTTGTGCAGTGATACAATGATTCTGTAGCGCTCTCTGGAAGTCCCTCAATGTAAACATGTCAAACACCATCTGCAATGAGCGCTGAATCACTTAAACTGTGTCAACATGGTGACCCCCTCAACCTGAATTTAATTTTCGGGAACAGGAAGAAGTCACAGGGAGCCAAATCTTGTGAGCAGGACGGGTGGTGTTGATTGTGTTGTTGTGGCTAAGAAACACGTGTGTTATTGCAGCACATTGAGGCACCCACATACCATCACAACATAGTTCAGGTCATCTGCACTGAATTTTCTCCTACCTCAGGATGTTACAGTAGATGTCTGCCTTGACTGTCTGACCCTGAGAGATTGATTCCTGTTGCACAACCATGTGAATGTTAAAGAAAACAACCAGCTTGTTCCTGGTGCGCCTCCAACCTGAGGCACCTTGTATGGTTTTGGAAACTGAGAGCTCTTTCCCTGTGAAAACTGCAGTTTCTTTTCTCAGTTTTAGCCGCAGACTCACGTGATGTCACCAGTGATGGTCGTCTACATGAGTGTTGGCTGCTGACTGACACAGTGTAATGTTTTCTTCTCTTTTCCAGTTTGAGCTCCATGGAGAAATTGCAAATACAAACCTACAAGTTGTCACTAAAACATCTGTAGCACAGGTCCAGTTGTTGATAGCACAATGTCAAGTGACATCCCAACTAATGACAGTTACTGCTCTCACATGTTGTACATGAGCTCTGTGGTACATGCACCAGGAACAGTCTCTGAACTTTTTGATCCAACAGTGTACTATGCATTGGGGTATACTAACTCTTTTTCTGGCTAACTATGTTTTCTTGACCTCCAGTGGTCATGTGAATTATGGCTTGTCTGTCAAAGGTCAAAGGTCAAGGTGGTTAGTTGATTCAAAAAAGCATTTCACATTTTGGGCCAACAGGCAACATTATTTTCATTTAATCTGAATATGATCTTGAACTAAACAAAACCAACTATTTCTGCCCACACCTTTCCAAACATTATCCCACAATAGTGACCATTTAGAAAACATATGAATAAAAAATGTATGTTATTTATTGGTTTTGAAAGGTGATGTCACCCTGCCAATAGGGGTAAAGGTGAGCAGATAGCTGAGCAGGTAGGGAGCATATCATATGCGTGCAAATGTTGTCAGTGGTGAGTTCCTGGTTGGATTCCTGGCCAAAGAGACCATCATTCCCCTGCTTACTTTCCTGTCTCTATCCACTGTCTCTTTCTAATTAAGGCAAAAATGCTTAAAATATCTTTTAAAACAAATTTAATTCATTACTTCCCAACCAGAAGTTTATTCCTGTCACAGCGAAACTTCTAAAATACAGGGGTCAAAAATGTACACTTCCTTGGCGTGCATCAGTATGTCTTTGTGCTTATCTGCTTCTCTGTATTCAGGTTTGGTCAACTCTTGCTGGAATCAGTGACAACACTGATGGCTGGTCACAAAATGAAATAAATGAGGACTAAATTTTAACCATAGCTGCGAATGACCCCCAAGTATTCCACACGAGTCCTTCACACATGAAGCCATGAAGACATTATTTCTTGGATGGACATTCATCTCTGCTTCAGTCTGATGCAAAAAGACAGAGGAGCTCAGAGTGTTTATTGTACTGTTGCTAATTCTCACTAACTGTGATCCATATCAGTGCCTGTCAGCATATATTAATCAAAAATTCAGATACACAAAGAACTGCAATTAAATGATAGAAGATATAAACAGTTTTTATTTATCTTAAAGCCGCCATGTGTAGAATTTGTTTATACTGATAACATATTTCATGTAATTCTTTAGGCATATTTTAAAGTCAGTAATTTCTACAAATGCAAATTCATATGTGCATGTTTTTTTTCAATAATATTATGAATGCACTCACACATTGTCTGCTGTATAATTTAGCTGTTTTTTTTTTTACTTTATGTTATCACTGTCAGTTTTATTTATTTCAACAGTTTTGCCTGAGAAATTTTATTTTGTTTGTTTGTTTGATAATTTGGCATATAACGGTAAATATCTGTGTCTGTGAGCCTCAGCTGGCAAAGCTACGAGGATGAGCTCAGTCACAGTCACAGCTGTAGCAACTTCAGAACACTTTGTACTTTTTAGGCTCCACTCACTGCATCACAGTCGCTGAATTCTGTCAAAAAGTGACCCAAAATACAGGAAGTGGTCTGATTTGAACCACTGACTGCATTTACAGGTTCCCACCAAGGTAACCTTTAGTTTCGGTTCACGGTTTGCTGAACAAACAGACAATTTGAAGCTCACTGATTTTGTGTTTCATAAAAAATACTCTTTGGGAGTCACTGTTCTCTCATCACTATTTATATGTGCATTCTTGTACTTCTAACTCATCAAAGAAGCACATCTTCTGCATCTATAATTCAAACAGGAAGTTCATGTCCATTCAAGCCTTGCAAGAGCTGTTGTCATGAGCTATTCTGTTTCTGTGATTTTGCAACACATGATCATTTCCTCTCATGTTTGATGCACTTCAAAAAGCAAAATAAACACACTTGCAGAAGCTTAGAAGAGCTCTGTACAGCAAGACTCACAAATATATCTGCTACAAATTTCACAAATCAACTTTTGGAAACCCTGAAACAGCATACATTTTTATCTTATTGTGTTTGTTGCAGGAGTCTATATCCTTACATGAATCTTTAGGTCCTCTTTCCTGGATAATCATGTCCATTAACAAGCTGAAAACAATTATTCTGTCAGCATTCGACAACTACAGCTGCACAAGGCTTGCGCGAAGGAGCGCCAACAAAAATAATGGCTGTTTTATTGAGAACAATGAAAGTACATTCAAATGGAAAAGCTGTTTTGTTACAGAATGATTGAGCAAAAAGGGCGTGACTCTCCATAAGACCTGATCTATACAAACCTCTAAAACCCTGCACAAACACCAGTCCATGTGGCGCCGATTGGCTTAAATGTACAGCCACATAAACAAGCACAGACAAGTAGAATTAGCGAACCTATTATGTTGCATGTTTGATTTGAATGCCAACAAAAGCAGTTTGTAAAGATATGATATACTTGATCTAATGATAATCTGGCTGACATTTTGTAAAGACAGAGTTGTAAACCTGACATCTGAAACATCAATGGTCAACCGAGTCGTTAAATCTGTCTTAGCAGAGACATAAAGCTGCAGGGACATGGTATGTGTTGAGTGTGTGTGTGTGTGTGTGTGTGTGTGTGTGTGTGTGTGTGTGTTATTTGTCAAAGGTATAGGCATAAGAGTGTGTTGAGTGTGTGGGAGAGTACGTTTGCCTCCGCCTCACCTATTAACTGTTGTTTCTCTGGAGGTTATCAGCTACTGCATTTGTTTTTTATGAACCTGTTTATCGGAGGTTTGGAGGCCGAAACACAATTAAGACGTTGAAACTTAACAAAACACTTTTTATTGATCTTTTGTGTCTTCCTCTCTTCTTCTCTCTTGTCCAGGAGCGTATGGAGTGGTGCTTAAGTGCAGGCATAAGGTAGGATGGTATTTCTGTACTGCTTTCATATGAAAATATTTCCAACTTGCATTATTGTGATATGGGGCAGCACGGTGGGGCAGTGGTTTGCAGCGTTGCAGCAAGAAGGTTCTTTCTGGGTTTGAACCAGCTGGTTGGCTAAGGCCTTTCAGTGCTGATCCACATAAATGTACTCTTATTCTGCCAACATTTGAATTTAACGGGCACAAAAAAAAAGATTATAAGTACAAATCTATTTGAAAGAAATTACTAGATTTACTGCTGCAGACCTCTGAGTGACTTATTTTCCTCTCTAAGACACTTTAAATTGTGATTCATTCACAATTCTAAACTGTGAATATGAGCGTCCAAGGTTGCCCATCTTAGTGTGTTAGCCCTGAAATGAACTGGCAAGGGTCAGCTAGGATGCAAGATTCCCTACAGGAAAAAGAAACTATAGCTAATGGATGGATGGGTTATTGTGAAATGAGGATCTTTGTGTTTTGGTGCACAGAATCACATGATGAGGAACAACCAAACGTACAAACCAACATTATCCTAAATCATGGATCAGATCAACATAGTCAGAAGAAAAGAGATTGTGAAATAAAGTGCAGTGTACATTGTGCAAGAGTTGCAGTCATGCATGTGTGTGTTTTCATACATCTGTACATTTTTACATTGGGGTAATTAGCCTCAGTTCACTGAATGCCCCACGCCTGACCTTCTTTAATGTGACAGCTTTTTAAAAAAGTGGTGAATATTGACTGAGTTGACCATGCATAAAATCTGGGGTCATAGGTAGCATTTGTTTTTTAAGTACAAATTCTCAAAGAGGGGTGGGGCATTGTCGATTTTTGCATTTGTGGAGCAATGTTTGAAGTGTGATAACTTCAGAAATAATAATACTCAATTTTCAAAGCTCCTATTGGTGCCAATCACAGGAAAAGAAATCTGCCTCTTAGGGTGAACAATGAAGGTTTTATGGATGGTGGACTATCAGAATAGAAAAAAACGTGGACATTTTTTGACCAAGTTAGCATCATCATATAATTGGTTTGTATTAAGGGTTGTACCAATGGAGACTATATGTACATATCAATGAGCCTGCAAAATTTCCAGGCTGTAACTGCATTATTTCTCAAGTTATGGCACGTCAAACATTGATCCAGAGACTGGTGTGAACAAAACAATACAAAAATTGACATGAGCCCACCTTCTTTAAGAATTTTTTACTCAAAAAGTTGCAAAACTTGTGACCAATGCACAGAAAACAAATCAGATAATATGAAATGTTCAGGCGTGAATTTTATTTTAAATTTGGTGAACTGAGGTGGAATGACCCATTGTGCAGTGTGATGTTGTTGTTTGAGATGATGATATAAATGTAAAGTTAGAGTTCACGTTTCTGACAGCATGAGGAAAGAAGCTCTTCCTGAGTCTTTCAGTGTTCATGTAGCCAACCAAACAGACCACTGTTGGGGTGGTGGAGGTCTTTCATGAACCTGTTTGCTATGTCCATGCTCATCCTCGTGTAGATGTCTTGGAGGATCGGGAGCGTTGTGCCCATTGCATGCTCGGATAACCTTAGCAACCTCTGCAGAACATTGCGTGATGTTTCTAGTCAGTGAGTTCTCTACCATTCCAGAGCAGAACTTTCAGAGACTCTGACTGTCAATATGTGTGGTCCAATATGTAGAAACTTGCATATCACCAGGTGCACACTCATATTATGCAGCCATGGCGCTGATCTTCTCTGACAATGCTGTGGATCGTGTGGGTTCACATGGTGGCTCTTCCAAAAAGTATTTTTGCCATCAATGTACTTTGTATGCAGGAAAGCAGGGCCTGCTGGTGTGAGTCATGCAGCAGCGTCTTCCATACGTGCCTGCATGGTTCCCAGCTCATGTTTAGCTGTTGTGTCATCCCCTACCTGCTGTTTCTCTGCACTGTGTTTATCAAGCAAAGGCAATGTTCTCAACCTGCTCCGAGCTGCAAATCATAAAGATGTTAAGAGATTTTTTTTCAACTTAACTGGGCTGTCTGAGATTAAAGTTGACAACATGAGAGAAAAACGAGAGGAAAAAAAATGGTAAAATATTTGGTTGTCAATCCAAAACAATGGTCCTCGATTGTATTGTGAGACGTCGGTGCGCAATAAACCAAACACTGCCTGCAGCAAAATTTAGAATCAAATTCTCTTAGTGTGAATGTTGGTCCAACTCCAACCAATACGTATGCCAATTTTTTAATCCTTGAATACATTTTCCACACTCTCCTCCTCCACCTTCCTTATAGTTTGTCGAAGCATAGAAGTGTCAGTTCTGTGGCCAAAACTTCTTTATTGCTTAGCTTCTTTTTTAAACCAAAGAGTGATGCAGATGTAAGATCTGACCTGATGATGTACTGCTGCGCACATATGCTCTTTTTTTTGCAATTCAGGCATTCATTGCATTATATGACATGTCTTAATTTCATATGATACAGTCTGACTCATCCACACATATTCTACCCACATCTTAACAGTTGCACAAAGTGTAGCCAGACTTAATGTTTGCTAATTTTAGCTAACATGGGCCACAATAAGTTATACTGGTCACTTTTTCAAATCATGAGATACAAAATTGGATGCATGTTGTTTTGCTCATTTATGCGACCTTTGCTGCTTCACTAGAATGCCGTGTTCACATTTTTGTAAAGCGGTTGCATTTTATTGACAATTTTTGTTGTCAAATCCAAAAAGCTACCACACTTTTCCCAAGTTTGGCATCATGAGTGTTTGTTCAACGCACCACTGTAGTTTTCTTCGTTGCACAAAGAACGAGCAAAGTAGGCATGTAGGTAATAATTAATAAATAAATAATCTAACCTTTATTGATCCCCTTGGGGAAAGTCCTTCTCTGCAAAAAGTTAACCTTAACTATACATACTAGGAGCAGTGGGCTGCCGCGGCGCAGTGCCCGGGGAGCAGTCAGGGGTTAAGGGCCTTGCTCAAGGGCCCACAGTGGTGGTGACTGGGACAAGTGGTTGCTCTGACTTCCCCACCTCAACCTCTTGCCAGTCCGGGGACTCGAACCGGCGACCCACTGGTTACAAGGCATGACTGCTTGTGCATGCCGCTTACACAATGTAAATTTTTTATTTCATTGCAGGTTGGATATCATAAAATTTTGATCAGAAAGTTAGACACTAAAAAATGCTTTGTCAAATTCAAGGCCAAATTTTCTAGATAGAAGCATGTTTGTGCCAAAAAGCATTTAGGTGCATGTTCATGTTTATGTTTATAAGGTTCCATATGGTGACAATGCATTTTAAATATGTTTCGTGGTTGTAAACTTGGAGGTGCAAAGTAAAGGCTGTTAAGATATGAAGACGTTTCCTTCTGCCGTTTGTCAAGCTGTTCTCAATTTATGTATTTTTCTGTTTCTGTTGTCAGACAACTGAACAAGTGGTAAAAAGTGACTTAAATGCAGCCCGTTAGGACTATATGGTAACTAGGGCTGTACCCTACTAGTCGAATATTCGAATAGTCGTTCCATGCGGCGGTATTCGAATAGTAAATTAGCCCTTCGACTATTCGCTTATTCCCGTGTAAAGCTATGTATGTAGCCTACTGCCGCCATACAAAAAAATTCATTCACCGTGTTTTCATAGAAAATGCATAAAGATATCAGCTGAGACGACCCGCTGCATTTCCTTTAACTTCGTATCCCTGCATCGGCTCTGCTCTGCTCGGCGCGGCGCACCCCCACCCACCCACAAAAAAATAAATAAATAAATAAATAAATAACCCAAACAGTTATCAGCAGACGAGCCACTATAGCAAGCGGCTGCGTTTAACGTCGTATCCCTGCACGCGGCTATCTCGGTCCGCGTTGGCACACAACCCCCCCTGTTGGTTACCTAATGGTAACCAACAGTCACTTGCTGTTGCTCTGAGCTACTGATTTTATTACCGCAACATTGTCTGACAGATTCACTACATACGTGATTTGCTGTTAATTTGGCAAAATTTCAATGTAAAATGATCAGTCTGAGAGAAAGCAAGAAATGATAGAAAATCGCCAAAGGCAGACGCAGAGAGTTTTCTTACTGAAGGGGGTGTGGACAGTGTTGTGCATGAACGTGTTCAATAAACGGCGTTCATTGAACGCGTTCATATTTTCAGTGAACGCTGAACTGAACGGATCAGTTTTCAAATAATGAGCGTGAACGGGAACGCGCTCACTCTCGCGAGAATGAGCGGCACGCACCGTTCACGTTCACGCCGCAGTGAGGCAGGCTGAAATAATTTGTATCCCCCTATAACTTTAGCTGTGTTTGATGAAACTAGTCCTAATTCACAAGTTTTGTTATGCATGATCAGAAATGTCTACAGAATAAACCACATGATGTTAGTACATCACCTGAGGATTATAGAGGGGGGATACATTTTCTGGCAGGCCCCCTGATAAGGCCCCCTGATAACATGTTCTGGTCGACAGTCCTGTATCGCCATTTGTCTGTGTTGAGAATTCTGAATAAATGCTATGAAGTTATGATGATCAATAGAGGGTGAATTAAAAAAAATTCACCAATATCTAAAGATAAGATACCCTGTGGAAAGGAAAGTAAGTTACAGCAACAACTGTTGTTGGCAGTGCTGCAGTAAGTTCATCAGAGCCTATAATTTGAGTCAAAAAGGTGGATTTGAGTCTTGCAGTGTGTTAAAATGCTCACAGTGGTGTTGATTTTACTGTATCAGAAGTTGGACAGATTGATCCTAAAGATTGAATTACAGCGTGTTTGAATCTAGTACCCAGAGAGTATTTAGCCAACGTTTAGTTAGGCGGCTGATCGCCTAGCAATATTACACTTTAATAGAAAAAGGAGAAGAATATGACATTGTCAAGCAGCGCTATGAATACTATTAACTTGGGCAACACGTAATGTATAGAATAGCAAAAGCATTTATTTAGGCAGAAATGTCATGTGTTACATTACTAAACATCTTTGACAATCAAAGCATGATCGTAACAATCCACATCTAGTTTTATTAATAAGCTAAACTGATATCTAAACACAGAATTGTAGCTCCACCCTTCCGAATGCATGCGCGCTCCCGCAGCAGGGGATACACTTTCTGTCGGGGGTAACTACTTTGGCACGACACCTGCATAATTTGGCTCATGTTGGCTAAATAAAGGTTTCACTGCACATACAGTATACCTTGACTGCACCTTGTATTTTCCACTTTCTACAGATTATCATGACCACACATTATTTAAGGGGTAAATTATATTCTCTACCTCAACATTATTTGCTCTCTTGGGTTTATTAATTATCTCTTGTCTGTGATTCTTTATTGATATGATAATTTGATTAATTTTGGAGTAACCGTGATTTACAGCTGATGAATGGTTAAGAAGAGGTTAAAAAAATGTAACAAACGAACGTGAACTAGTTCATTTTAAGGACTGTGAACTTAGGTCAAATTTTTTAAAAGTGAA
>OMNN01031038.1:0-21436 GCA_900302755.1 Chromis chromis | reverse complement strand
GCGGCCTGCACCAGCAGAGCCTGGCTTTCCACTTCTGCCGGGCGGACGACTCGGACACGCTGTGTGTCGGCGGCTTCATCCGAGGTCTTGTGGCTCAGATTTGCCGCAGCGGGTTGGTGTCGGGATACGAGGAGAAGGTGCGTGACCCGGCTGTGCAGAGCGCTTTGCAGCCTGGAGAGTGTGAGAGGAACCCCACAGAGGCTTTCAAGAGGTAAGGACACACACCCTCGCACACAGAGAGCATCACATCTTCCTGTCTCGCCTGCTGTAAATGCGACTACAACTGGAGGATTCCAGTGATTAGCACACCTTTAGACAGAGACGGACACCTAATGCATGTTGACAGGACGCCATTCTGTTGTTTAATCAGTTATCACGCCCAAAAAGCAAATATTTGCCGGTTCCAGCTCCCATAATGTGAGGATTACATGCTCGTCACTTATATTCATTAAATATAATTCAATATTGGACTAATTGTCAGACAAAACAAGCTTTCTAATGATTTCACGTTCGATGTTTCTTCAGTATTTAGTACCATGGTATAGAGTAAATCATTTAGATCCACATTCATACATCTTTTAGTAAAGCCGCTGCTTGTTGTAGCCTGACACAGAATCACCTGGTGTTTTATTCATTGAGAGCATAAACCTGCACATTCTGCGCCCTGCTGCCGGTTTAAGAGGATTATTTGTTGCATCTTTTGTAAAAAAAAAAAAACAGCCATTCTTTGACAGCTCTCTGGTGGCTCTCCAGGTAATCGTGGAAATCTAGGAATTTGGTTTGCCTAGAAATGCAAAATGCAAAGCCGGCCCCTCCCCCTCCTCCCTACCCTCTCCACCTCCTGACCCTGATGCACCCTTCCCCCATTTTTTTTTTTTTTTTTTTGCTGCTCACACTCATCACATAGCTCCGCCTAAGCAGCCTCTCCGCTTATTTGATGTCACGCTTTTTGTTGGTTTTCCCCCCCTGGTGTTGGCATGCCGGGTGGGACTGTCCCCCTGCTTTGCTTCTGATTCGAGAAAAGGTCAGATATTTTTAAAGTTGTTGCAGCCGAGCTCAGGTTGGCTGGAGACTCGTGAGGAAGGAGCTGCTGAACTGACTCACTGACCCGACTGCAGAAAGATGAAGTGCACACGTAAAGCCGAAGTACAGTAGACTTGCGGACTTCCAGCACCCTGCCCGGGCATGTAACGCGATCAAGATGGACTGTTATTGTAGGCAGAGGCTTTAAAAGGAGCTGCGTGTGAGCAAGAGAGTGTGTGTGTGTGTGCATGTGGGTTACTTGCACGACTTGTCTACACAGTATAGGTCAGGCTGGAATGCAGCACTGAACACACACACTCGTGCTTCTCGTCTGGCCATCTGGTGACACTTATTGCACCATCCCAGCATCACACACGGGGGGGAAAAGTAGGTGAAACGTTCAACAAGGTAAATCATTTTTTAAATGCTTACCAGAGTCAACAGATCGACCCGTGCTTTTTTTTTTTTTCATAACGCACTCCTTCCCGAGGAAATGAGCGCTCTCGTTGTCATCTGCTCGTAATCACACAGCCCCTACCAATGACTCTGACTTCAGTTTGACCCTCTCGGATAAAAAGGCAGGTTATCGTGGGGACATAAACAGAGCCTGAACCCAGCCAGGGACAGACTTCACGCTGCACGTCGAGGCCCTTTTCTCGCCGAACCCCGAGCAAATACTCCGCAACGCTTCGAGACCTCGGGCCCCTAAATCTGCAGACGACAAAGAGGCAGAGGCTTATTATCGCTACCGGTTTTGTTTGTCGGCCAAATAAGCACTCCGGTGAATGCCTTATCACCGGCTCAGGTGTAAAAGCATCCCAGGCACCGTTGTACACAAATAATCCTAACGGCTCCCCTGCTGTTCGAGATGCTATCTGGTTTCAGGAAGCCAAGCTTGTCGGCCGTGTCTGGCAGGGACGTTTAAAAAAATACAAAAACAGAGCAGGAAAAACTTGAGTGTTATTCCAGCATTACGACCGCTAATTTACATCAGGGATAAAAACTCACAGAGGGGGTGCACACGTTTGTCGACACAGGCTTCAGTCAATAAAAGTTCTACGAGTTTCATTCAGTTGTTTAACAGATTTTTTTTGGGGGGGAGCTCTTGACCCCCTTCAACCCCCTTCCAGCTGTGATTTTAAACCGTAGCTAGTGAGTGAGTGCAAGAGGCCCTGCCAAATTCTTTAGCCTAGTCAAAGACAAACAAGTCTGTTTGTTGGTAGTAATCACCAGTCATGTGTTAATACATTGAAACTGGTTCAGACATGGGTTTACGTCCACTCCGTGCAGCTCCATCGGTGCTTTTCCCAGACATCTGCGGCCACGACCGGGGCCGACTTTTCCAAAAAAAGTTGAGCTTTGCAACGTGCAATCAAAAAATCCCGTCACATTTTAACGCACTTGCACATATTTTTCCACATTTTATTGTGTTGTTTTTGCTTCGGTTTGGTGTTTTATTGCAGTTCAAATATGTAAATGAAAACAGCTGAGCCACGAGATGTACAACTGACTTTTAGTAGTAGTGAGAAAGAAACAGTGCTCATTAAAATTAATGATATCTTCAAAGTAGAGCTATTTTTAATGACTTTATACTGTTTGGTAGTGGTAACGGTTTAAATGATTGAATTGTGAGCTGATCATGTTTCGTGTTTAAAATTAGAATCTGCAAAGCGACTAGTAACTGTAGATGTTTGGTAAAAAGTACAATATTTCCCTCTGAAATCTACAAAAGTTGGCAATTAAATCAAAATAAAATGGTAATAGCCAAGTCGATGAGGCAGGACAAGTTTATCTGAACAGCATGTTTCATACACAAAGGCTATTCAGTGCTTTACAAAGTGGATTATCATGTTTAAACAGAAAGAAAACATTGCTAAACAGATACGTCTGCATCAGAATTTGGAGTCCATAAACGTGACACATGATTTAACAGCAGTGGAAAAAAGAACTTCAGTCTGCAGCCGAGTTTTAAAAATGGCCGCAATTGGGGCAAATCTAAGTTCCAGTGGGCAGCACAGTGGCTAAGAGCCATCTCGCCATGTTGGGTTTGAACTCTGGGCTCCACTAGCCGAGCCGTCCCTGCAGACCTGAGAAGCCTACCAGGCTCAGTAAACATCTCCCTGATATATTTTTGGGCTCGGACCATTGAGAGACTTGCAGGGAATAAGTAGGGCCTTAAATTCAATTCTATATTTAACCAGAAGCCGGTGCATGGATCTAAGAGTTGAAGTGATTTTGTGATCTCTTCTTTGTAGTAATAGGAGCAGATTAGGTAAATTAAATTAGCCTGTTGATAGTTATTCAGTTTTTGAAGCAGAAACAACTTGACAAGCTTATTAAGTAATGTTTACTGGTGGTCCTAATGTAATGATACAACCATATTATAGCATGCTTCTAATGTCTGTTTTCCAAGTTAAGAATTAAAGCATTAGTATATCAGAGTGTTTGTGTCACTCATATAAAGAGTTTGTAACTAATATTAGTAGAACACATTTATTTGTTTCGAACAGTTATTTTATTAGGATTCGCAGTATTTCTGACTGACTTTTTATTGCACTATGGACAATATTCTTTGCTTTTTGCACTATTCTTATTGTCATTTTGCACTACTGTGTATATATGTTATTTTCTAGATGTGTAAATATCTATCTATCTATTTTTTTTCTATAGTTATTTTATTATTCCTAAAGTGACACCAACAGCCGAAACCAAATTCCTTGTATGTTGTGTACGTACTTGGCCATTAAAGCTGATTCTGATTTCCTAATAAGTATTTTGTGACATGTATATTTTGATTAGGTCTAAAAAAGGTCGGTCGAATGACAGGAAATTAATTGGCAATAGTGGTTCAAGCTTCTCAAGTCCATACATTTAGTTTGTTGTACAAAACAAGTCATTTGAAATGCCTGTGAAGTGCATTCTTCGCTATTTCTTGACATTTTATAGACTGAATTAATAATAGAAAATAATCTGTAGATCAACAGACGAGGGAAACGGCAGCCTTCAGTAGAAATGTCCTTCATAACATTCTGATTCCAGCCATGTTGGACAGCCTTTCGACACATAAAGGCTTTTTAATTCACGTCTCTTCACAAAGTAATGTGATGCATTTGCAGGACAAATGCCTGCCAGCAAAGGTCATGAGCCACAGTTCTCCAGATAAAAGGCAGTTTCACCTTTCAGTTCGCCTTTCTTCTGCTTGAAGTCCACCACTACTAGCTGATGTCTTGTTCAGACAATAAACCCGATACTTTTTTGCTGCATTCGCCGCCTGGATGGGTCAGATTCATGGCCACCAGTGCTATCCAAAGGCTCCGACACTTTGGGTCGCAGTTCATCATCAAGGATTTCACTTCTAGACAAAGCCCGAAAGCGCATTCCTCTGTCTTTATCACAGCTGCATTAGTCTGTGTCTTGGCAGTATCAAAAGCTGCTGCCATGTTTTGACTGGAATCCTCCAGTTTGAATCAGTTTGTGAGTTTTAAACAACCAGTCAGCCTCCTGTCATCCAGCATGCCTCACTTTCTCCCTTCAGGACAAAAGAGCTGGCTTCCAATAGGTGGAATTAACCCAGTCATGTGGCTCAAACTAAAGGCAACAGGTTTGTTTTTTTTTGCTGATGGGACAAAGCTGCCTTTTAGTGTAGGTGTGACTTTATGTGGGTCTGTTGTTGAGCTGAGCTGGAGTTGAGTTTAAATTCCAGCCGGACGAGTGTCTCTTTCTTTGTAAAGGGCACAGGCTTCAGAGATGACGAATGGCCGTGGCTTAAATTTATGAAGAAGATTTGAACTTTCTTGCCAATGTTTTATTCCCTTTGCGTGTCCGCGGAGGAAATTGATGATGCTGTTTGGAGATTTCTCCTAAAAGACGGTTAAAAAATGTTGATTTTCTGGCAGCTACATCCAACATTGCTCTGTAAAACTCTGCCTAATGCTTTGTTCTAAAAAGACTGTCGATGATTCAGATAACTAGTGGCATTAATCACAGCAGAAGCATGACCAGATCCCGTCTGGATGCCAGCGAACAATGAATATTGTTTGGCTTTTTCAACTGCTCATTTTACAAGACAGCATGGCATTACCGGCTTACGGCTGACTTTCTTTTAGAACATTTGGATTTGACAATTGGCCCTTGGAGATGTAGGAAATTGTAAAGTGCAAAGCCAGAGATATAAATAAATGTAGAGATGTTTGCAAAGATGACTCGACATCCTGTGATCTAAATGAGAAATAACATATAAAGCTAAATAAAGTGGAAAACTGTAACCTCACCGGTGTGCTGGTTGGTTTTCTGTGTCTGATTTAAAAACACAGTCTCAAATAAAAGCAACCAAGACACTTTTTATGAACTCGGTGCAGGAGCTTTGAGCTTTTTTTTCTTCTTTGTGTTGACTTTTTGACTGTTGCACGTTGGGCGGCCCTGCTTATTGGGGTTAAGGGACGTTAAATGAAAGCATCTCCTCGGCTTTCATGTGGTGCACGGCTGTGGAAAAACTCGCTGCACATCAGGGCCGCATTTTAATAACGACCAAGAGAAGGAAAAAAAAAAAAAAGGCTCCCAGTGTGACGCATCAACTTTGAGTTGAGCAGATGAGGAGAAACGGCAGCGCTGGTTCGGCTGCAACGATGACTCAGCAATCTGAGTCTCCACACCACCGGCGGCGTGAGGGTTTATTTGTGCGTATGGGGAAGTGTCTGCCTACACGCTTGTGTGGGCATATATAACTCATTCATGTAATTGTGATCCCACTCAATAAATAAACTCATAGTAAGAGCTGCTGCAAGTTTACACTCATTCATGGAGGCAGAGGGAGGCTGGAGCAGGATTTTCAAACTTTCTGGGTATTTATTTGGTCTACAGAATATTGTGAAAAATGTCTAACATATGTTTGTAACCTCATGATCCAACAAACAGTCCAAAAGTCTTCAGTTCAGAGTGAGGACAGAGGAACGTTTTTGAAAAGGTGGAACAAATGAATGTTGGCCATTTTTTGCTTCAAGCATTATTGAAAAATACAGTCAAAGTTGATGTTTTGAACATGCATCTGCTATTAATGGAAAAGTTTAACCCCCCTGAACCACAAGCAGTTTCTGGGCATTTTTTACTGACAGTGGCCTCATTTTTCACTGCAGTATAAAGTCCTGTACCTGTATGGAAACAGCACAACCAAAGTTAGAAGCAAAGGGAACTCAGAAATGTCTTTTGTGCAGTATAACAAAGTTACAGTGCTATAAATCATTAATAAAGAAAACAATGAAAGTTGGATATTCTTGATTATGGAAAGATCTGATACCAACATGTACAACATTTTTCCAAGTGCAAATAGGTGTTACCAATACTGGAAAATAAGTGGTGCCTCTGCATACTATAGATATTTTAACACTTAGATTAAAAACTAAAGTAAACACTGCCTGCAGTTCAGCCAAAAAAGTCCCTGAATTATTGTCACACCACTGTTGGTCGCAGCTGAGTCAGTCATAGCTCCTTGGTTGCGTTGAGGAACACATCATTTCTTGTTTTTATAGAACCTGGTCATTGCAAACGGTTTATTTTTTGGCAATTTTTGAAATGAGACATGTAGAATAAGGTGATTTTGATTCAATCTGAGAGCCACACTTGTTCAAGGAGTATTGCAAAGTTAAAAGTCCAACAGTTCCCCCCTCTTTTTTAAAGTTTTTATACAGTTTCTGGTTCTGATAAATGACCAAAGGTGTGATTTAAAACAATAAATGCCTTTTAAACCTGCTGTTGGGTTTTGAGGTTCAGAGAGTTAACTGGTTAAATCCCCTGAAAACTCAAATTAAAGTATTTAGACTAAACAGCTACAATCACACACAAGTTTTGGAAAAAGCATCTGTTATAAATGAAGAAAAAACCGACTACTTCATCTGTTTGGGGGTGTTTTGATCTCGTATGATTGATGGTGGTCTGGCGACATGAGCAAACAACCCCACAACTGTCAACGCATTTGGATTCGAATAGTGCTAAACCTTGATTGGTGGATATAAATCTGTGACATCACAGCTGATTCCCACCCACCTCAAAACCAGTGACAAACCCAAGGACCAAAGCAGAATATCATAAATGTCTCTCCATGCTTTCAGCACCTTCAGTCAAATATCGAGCTTGTTTTCAGATAATTGGCTAAAAGCTTCAGCACCAGTACGTTCAGCTCCAGTGCCGGAGAGATCGCACACTGCAGCCCTTTGTTACAAGAAATCTGTTAAACTGAGGTAAAGCTAAACAAAATCCAGGCCTTGCTGGCACTGGACAGCTTGAAGGATACCTGTCCGTGCTGAAATTCTTTCCAGAGTTTGTATTTGTGTGTTGAGGCCGTGTGTGAGGATAGCAGTAGCAGAGCAGAGTGTTGGATGGGGACGATAGGGAGGGGGTTGAACGGGATGAAATTTCAGATTCCTTTGACAGTATTGGATAGCGGGCCAGGAATGCACACGTCGTCTGGGTTGGGAAGAGCTTTGGGGGATTCGGAGCAGTTATGGTATGAAGATGTATGTGTGCCGGCCAGAAAAGAAGCGTCCAGGGTGTTTACACTTTGGCAAATCATTAATTGGTAAAGTAAAATGTATGGTGTTAAATGAATATACATGATTTGATTGTTTTTAATAATGATTTGGTCTATTTTGGATGAATCGAATTGGAATATAACACGGTAATAAGTCACCCAAAAGGGCATTACATTGTAGTTGGGGTTAGATTTCAGATGGTCTACACTCTCAGATGAAGCTCAGTCCTTGAGACACCACAAAAATAATGTGATCATTGTGTCTAACAGTCTCATGACCATCTTTAGAATCGTAAACATCATAAGACTCATAAGGTCATCAGATATTACAGTGAATTTATCACTTTAAGGCATTGGTCAGGGTTGATTACAAGGGGCCATTTTAGGCTTATTAGTAAAAGAAATGGTTGTTTTTGGGTCCAAACCACCCAGATCTCAGTCTCACGCGCTCCTTCGCTTCCCCCCCCTGACCAAGCAGCCTCTCCAGGACATTGTTTTTCAGACGGCTGGAGGCATTTGTCTGCTTAGGGATGCAGCACAGAATTGATTGTGCAAATCCATTAAGCCGAGATCAGATTCTTGCATTGTCCAGCATGTTTAAAGAACGGCAGAAACAAGCACTTTTTAAATACTTACAGGATCATTCGAAAGTGATTGAGGTTTTTTGCTGATTCTTTGTACCGCTGTGTGTGGTGATCTGCCTCTAATAAAATATGGAAAAGACCTGCTTTGACAGCATGACTGAGGTTGGGAAACTGATGCCATTATATACATGAGTTTTTGCAAAAAATACCTAAATGGGGCTTTTTTCATGTCTTACTTTAAGGGATATGAATGAAATTCATTGTTCCTTTGCACATGCAGATAGACTAGAACCTAATAAGTAATACTGTCTGAAATGAGTCCTTGGTTAAAACGGGAAATGTGTTTTCATAGAAGAAGGAAAGTCTGTAAAAGAGCCAGTTTCTGGTATGTGACAGGGCACATTCTATGTTTTTGTTGAGGTAGCCCTCCAAACTATTGAGTCTTAATAAAAAGCAGTGCCTTGTGTGTATGGATGGAGATTGATAACATATTATCAAATTGAAATCCTCTAGATTTTGTCGGTTATCCTTTAGGGTTTGACAGTTCTGAAAAACAGAAGTTCTGATTAACTTCAGAAACAAAACTTTAAACTCCGGCTTTTCTAACTTGTTTGCTGTTTTAGTTGAGTATCATGCCTAGCGGTCGACTGATAAAGTTTTTTCAGGACTGATACTGATGACGAATCAAGGAAACATATAACCAAACTCATCATCATCAATCGCCTCCAGTCACGCCTGAATATCATGCAATGCACCAAGTCTATAGCAATTATAGCAGCGGCTCGTCACAGCTGGCCATTCCTACTCCGCTGGTATATTTTGGCACTCAAACAAAGTGAGTGAACTTTTTTGTATTATGAGTAACAGTTACCGTCTGAGCTTTATCATGGCGACAGTAGGCCACATATGGAAAAAAACAGCAGCTAACTGTAGCTTTATACTGAAATAAACAGCAGTTACTACTTACAGCATTCATAAATCACTCATAATATTCAAATGTCAAATTTACTATTTGAATACCGCCGCAGTGAACAAATATTTGAGTATTCGATTATTAGGGTCCAGCCCTAATGCTAACATGCTTGATTTGGGTGTCTAAGTCTCATCAACATGGATGTTAAAATCCAAGGTTTTCCAGCAGAACACCACATAGTACCAATATGATCAATGTTATTCACTTCACCTGTCAGTGGTTTTAATGTTGTGGCTGATCAGTGTATATTCTAAATCACAGCCCTTGCGATTTGCTAAATGCAATGCTTTGAATTGCAGTTCTGATTTGTAATTGACTAATTGTTCAGCCCTAGTCTGGAACACAGTGGTAGAGTGGCACACAGAGAGACCAACACTGACATCAGAGAGCTTAATAAGAGAAATGTCGACATGTTTTTAAGCTCATTTGTGTTTCGACACGACGCATTTGTTCGAGCTTAATAAGGAGTCGCCCAATTTTGCACTCAGTCGTTTTAAACAAATGATTTTAATGGGCATTTCTGCGTTTCTGAAAAGTAACTAATTTACTGCTGCAAGGTTGACGTCCTCAGAGGATTATCTGTCTAATGAAAGGCTCTCAGCACAAATGAATGTAAATATGTCTGTCCGCGGCTTACGTAACTGCACTTGTGCTCCCGTGGAACCATTCTGCACCATACCCCTAGATCTGTAAAAAGCTTTTGACAAACAGGCTTCATTCAACGCATGCAAATTTTGCTAAAACTGTAATGAAGCCTCAGAACCGGAGTGTATGTCCAGTGAGATGATAACAGATTGAGGAGGAAACAGGAGCATATGGTCGACGGAACGGGAAGGATACAGTGTCTGGGCCTGGCTGTTCAGAGCATTTGCTCTCAGCACCAGTCACTCTTAGCGTTCTCATCAGTGTGATTACTTTGAACGGGATGATTGCAGTAATGTTATGCATAATCTAAGAATCGCACAGGAAAAAAGTGGGAGGAAACAATCTGCAAGATAGTTGTCTCTTTCACTTTGGATGAGCCCGGGCATGAGTCAGCTGTTGTCGTTCTGCTCTGTGGCACTAAGCTCTCCTGACTTTGCAAAGACGCTGAGCAGGCTTCCTCCAAATTGACTCAAGGCTAAATGAAGAGATGGGGGGCTCTTCTAATGAAAAGGCCTCACTGTTTTTTTCACTGATTATGGAGGAAAGCTATGTCAGTATCGCTCTGTGTTGCGATCTATCTGCAGCTGGAAGCTCGACTCACCTGCTTAGCATTTTTCTATTAATAGAACAGTGTCAAGGCCAGACATGGATTTTATATGTCACTGTTTGTTCATGAGCTTTTCAGTGGTCTTGTGTGCGAGTGTATGGCGGCGTTGGGGTATGTGGCGTGGATTTCAGGGCTCTCCACCCGCTCTATAAAATGAGCTGTGTAAATTTGCAAGGCGCTGGCTCGGTGCCCGGTGCTGCCCCGTCGGCCCAGACGTCTTCACTGAGCGTCACACTGAAAGCTTCACTTTGCACATTGTAGTGGGAGTGACGGCCGCCGCAATCGCGAACACAACATGACAGATGGTGAGTGCATTAGATGCATTTCACATCCTTCCTTCCCCCCTCCTCTTTTTTCAGGTCTTAAATAGCAATTGGCATCAACTCGGGCATATGTCGAGGACTTGAGCGGGAACCAAAATAGTTGGTACAAAAGTCCAAGACCACCATGTGTGGCTGAATTACTTTCAGTCCTCTGGCCCAGGTATGCCGCAGGTTCGTGTGGCAAACCAAATCAGCTTTTCCTGAGCTTATTTTCTCTCCATCTCCCGTATCCCGCTGAGTTCTCTTTGTCTGCAGTCCTTGCCTTTTGACTCTTTGACAGCCTGAAAGTAGGTGAATTGTGAGAGAAGAATGGCTCTTTGTTTTGCCCACTTGCTGTCACTGTGGATTTGATTGTCTCAGTAGGCAACATGGCCTCAGACACAACCATTCACACACTCTCACACACAGTCACCCCTGTGGATGGACATTCCTTTTGGCAGGGCTCCCAGATGGTGCTGCAGGTTCTCTGTGGGCTGCAGCCATAAGAAGGAGTGATTGACTGTGTTTCTGGAAGGCTGAGCAACATCTTGGTGGAGAGCGAAGGTTATAAGTCCTGAACGCTGCTTTTCTTTCCTGCTGAGAGTTCAAACTGCTTAGAGAAAGTGTCCAAATACAAGCTGATGTTTTTAAAAGCTTTGCAAAAACAGGTTTACCTATTAGCGTCCATTATGCAGGATTTCGTCTTGTATTAAATGACCAGCTAATAGAGAAGTTGATTGGCAACAACAAGCAACAACATTTTAATTTTGGCTTTTTAACTGTGTTTGTTTGCTGCTATTCCCATTATGAAGTGAGTATTTTTAGGGGTTTGGCCTGTTTGTCTGACAAAACAAGTATTTTGAAGACATTGCTTTAAGCTATCAAATTTGTGACTATTTGTTTTTTGCTATTGTCAGACTTTTCTCTACAAAAACAATAATCAGTTAACATAAAAAGACAGTTTCTTGTATTTGGGAAACCTGCAAAGATTTTCTACTAATGAAACTAAGTTGTATACTTGCAAATCAGACTTTTTTTGTTGGCCCACATGGAGTTTTTAAGCAGCACTAAAGGAAAATCACCAGCACCAAAATGATAAGAATGATAGTAGCAGTACAATTTTAACCAGTTTTGTTGATTGGGGTTTCATTTACTCAAGACATCACACTCAACACATGGTTGTTTATGAAATGGTCAGAAATAACATGAAATTGCATAGATTCATGGCAGTTAGAGTCATGAGCAGTCAACCACCAATGGCCCATTCTGAGCCAGGAAAAACCCTGGTAACACACTTGTACAAAATTTCCAATCCAGTGTAGCTTCCCTGCAGGATTTTTGCAATATGTTTTCCCCAACATATTATACATTGTTTCAGAGATGGGGGCAGTGGTGGGGCAACGGTTAAGTCTCTGGGCTACTGATCAGAAGGTCAGAGGATCAAACCCCAATGCGGCCATTGTTGGGCCCTTGAGCAAGGCCCTTAACCTTTCCAGCTCCAGGGGCGCCGTACCATGACTGACCCTGCGCTCTGACCCCAACTGGGATATGTGAAAACAACATTTCACAGTGCTGTAAAAGTGTATTCGTGACAAATAAAGGTTTCGTCTTCTTCTTAAGATATACTGCATTCCATTCAATACATACACCGATGTATGCAGGCATTGCCATGTGGTGGGGTGCATTTTCCTGCAGAGGTAGGCCAGTGACTTTTGGGATTTCCATTTGTGTGTTTGTTCTGGGACAATGTTTATTTGGGTGTCTAAGTCTCATCAACACGGATGTTAAAATCCAAGGTTTTCCATCAGAACACCACATAGTACCAATATGATCAATGTTATTCACTTCACCTGTCAGTGGTCAGAATGTTGTGGCTGATCGGTGTAGTATTAAATGTTATCAGAGTTGTCTGATTTTACATGACTGAATCTGCTAAACGTAGTCAAACAGAGAATATGAGTAACTGCACTTCTCTTTAGTAGCCAAGAAAGGTAATTGTACAAAAGGTCTCTTCAGTATTTTGGACTGAAATCATAGGGACCTTCACCCCAGCCGATTCTGCCTCCACGTGCTTAAGGATAATGAACTTGGGGTGAAATTGAAGTCTTAAATGGTAGATGCTTAAAAACGAAATGGCTTTTGAGCCACAGGGTTAGTGACAGGCTGTTGAGCATTCAAAGGAAGTCTCGTTAAAACAGTATTTTAGTGTTTTATGACAAAGCTTACAAGCAACATCAGTTCCATTAAGGCAGAGTGGTAGTTAGAGAGACTGTCCCATCATCCGGAAGGTGACTGATTTTATCTGCGCGACAGCAACCCGTGAAGAGCCTCAGATGCCCTGCAGCCGTGTCTACTCCGGAATCAAGTTTTTATGTTGATTAATTGATTTGCTCAACCCCCTTTAAATGTTTAATTAACCTAGACCCAGATTAAAATGTCACTAATATGAAATCCTCAGATCCTTTATCGCAGCCAGTTGAGCTGGAAGTAATTTTACGAGTCTTGGGAAATGACATTTTCCCCAAACGGACGTCTTATGGCTGGCCTCAAACTGTTGGTGGCAGTCGCGGTGGAAAAAGCCGTCTTGCCAGCACAAATATGACTTCACAGAACAGAAAATGCATTTGTTGGCTACCTCGCTTCAGTGAGCTTTAATAAGTGGAGTTGCATATTAGCAATGGAGCAAGTAGATTCCGTGTCTGGCTCGCAGTTTTGCGTTGATAAAAGGTTAATGTGGCGTTTAAAATGTTGCAGTCAGCTGAGTATTGATGTGACGCTTGATACCGAATGCTATACATCATGTTTGCTTTATCACTGCATGCCACAGGGCTTAATGGATATTCATATTCAGGCATGTGTAATAATGTTGCGGGGGGATTTGTGGAGATAAATATCCTGCGTGTTTAGTTGTCGTGAAAGTTGCTGAATCCATTAGTTTCCGCGTCTTTGATATCATCTCAAGGCTGAACATTTGGCTCTCAGGCAAAGTTTTTTTTTTATTTTGTCGAGCAAAAAAAAGTCCGGTGAATTATAATGATTGTATCTGCTCTGGGTGTTTCTTTGAGCTCAGATCATCAGCAGTGGGCCTGTTAATGGATCCAATTTGGGTTGGATGGAGACATATTTAACCGCCTACACTCTCTCCCAATTGAGACTGATGAACTAAGAATTGGTGTGCCTCAAGAAAATCACTTTCTCGTCCGTCGTGACTGTGGGTTGTTGTAGTGCCACTGCTGTATCATACCAGTGAACCGGGCTGGAGCAGATTTTTTCCCTGAAGTGAAGCTTGTGCTATGCAGAGGAGTATGAATATGTGTGTATGAATATGTTATTTTATTTTAAACACACTGGAGATTTTACTTCATCAGTATTTAAGACGTTGTACCCCGAAACCCATAAGTAGGTTTGAAAGGCATGTTAAAATATTGCCAAAATTCCTTAGTTTATTAGCCAGAAACTTTATAAACACAAAGAATTATCAGATTTTCAACTTGCAACGTTTATTGGACTAATTGTGTGTGACGGGCAGTTTGGTTTGACAAATTTACCAAATCTAACCTGTCTAAAAATTCTGGGAATATAATATGGTTGAGTTGGGCTGAACTGCAGGGCAAATATAAATAATAAATGTAAGTATTAAAATATCTCTAGTATGTGGAGCGGCCATTTTTCTAGTCATGGTAACGTTGCTGCACATGTTGATTCCAGGATTTTTCAGTTTTTGTAAAACCAGTAATCAAAGAAACTCAACTTTTAAAAGATTAATGACACTGTAACTTTGCTATACTGCACAAAAGATTTACTACTTGCTTTCAGCTGTGGTTGTGCTGTTTCCAAAAAGGTTCAGGACTTTAAATTGCAATGAACACTTTGGCACAAAAAAAGTTTATCAGGCCTAGTATTGAGAAAAAATATATAGTATAAAACCACAATACCAGTAATTGAAAAAGTGTAGTCATGCTACAGTAGTTGGGTTATTGAGTTAGCTCATTTGCTTGAATTACCTCTCGGTTTCAAATTATCCATGCTAGCTTTTCTAATCAGGGAAACTAGTCCGCTAATTTGCAATCTGTTGATGGTTATTGGCTAACGTTCTGATTTTTCTAAACAAAATTCAGTTAAGCATAGGAACTAGACTGGATTTTTTAATCATATATAAGAAGTAGTTTAGCTTAAATGATTTTCTGAATACAAATTAGCCATGTTAGCATATGGCTGCTTGTTAGGATCTTTAGCTAACTAGCCTAGCAGGCTAACTGGCAAGCTAATAGCGAGTCTCCTGATAAAACAAGCAGTACTGCTGGTTTAATTTTTTTTTTTTCAGTTTTACAACTGTAAATTGAATATTTTGTTGGGTTTGGGCTGTTAGTGGGGACAAAACAAGCAATATGAAGATGCCAGTGGGCTTTGCGACATTGTTGTTTGCATTTTTTACTATTTCAAGGCAAACAATTAGTCCAACCAGTGCAGTCGTGTTTTGCCACTCTTGATTTCCTTCATCAGACTCATAAAGATGAAAATGTGCTAACCTTTTTCTCTCCTCTTCTCTCCTCAGGTGCATCCTGTTGCCTCTCCAGAGTGTGAAGCCTCCCCAGCAGGCGCTCTTCCTGCTCGTGGACTCCATCGATGAGGGCTGTCAGCTGGGCGAGGGGGAGCAGAGGTCGCCCCCCGGCTCCCCCAGGACCATCGCTGAGCTCCTGGCCAGTCACCACGAGTTCCTGCCCCCCTGGCTGCTGCTCATCTGCTCTGCACGTCGACAGAACAAGGCCATCACCAAACTCTTCACAGGTAAACAGTCCCGACTGTGCCAGTTAAGGTCATCACTCTCTGAGAGGCCATTCTCCGCAAGCTTTAAGGTCTTATATGCCGCATTTTTTAGAATCAATACATCATTGTAAGAATAATTTTTATACTTTTATCACAACTAAACTGAGCCAAGACAGTTTCTTACTCAATGGCAGCAGTTTTTCTGTCCCATTTTATCCAGAAATGCAGAACAGTGTTTTGGTGTGAACCAAAGCCTGGTTCCTTTCCTTTCACGGCTTTTTGAATTGTACAGATGTAAAAGGCTTTCTAACATCACGACATGCCTGAAGAGATTAGGGTCACCGCTGCAGACCTCTGTAAGAGTCGCAGCGCTTCCTTGTCCTGTGACACTGTACCAAGCCGACCGCTATTATCTCCTTGTCAGGCCAGCAGCCTCCTCTGTGGTGATGAGCTGGCATGGCATTAATCAAGAACCTGACTGTGTGGGAGGATGTCTCCTCCACAGGCTCACACTGCCGTGTGTACCCCCTCTACCTTTTCAAAACCACGGAATGTAGGAGCTTCTGGTGCCCTCGCATCACCTCTTTACTGTTACATAACATCCCAGCAGTCTCAGCAGTTGCACTGTTTCCTGCTCTGGGGATGCATAATGCCAGGTTCAAGGCCGAACAAGCTGCAGTTTTTTTCTTCTTCTGAACAGTGAATCGATTTCAAATCAAAATCGCAAAATTGAATCAATGCAATTAGCAAATTGCAAAGGCTGCAATTTAGGACATATGAGGTGTGGCTGTTAAATAATGAGACTAATGCGGCAATTGAATTTTATTTAATTTGAACAGATTGAAACAGAGATTAATCAATGTATACTACATGCTTCGGGCATGACATGATTCCAGTCTCATTTTACAGCACTTTAACACTGTCTCGTCAGTAGCTGCACAAATTTATGCCATCCTGCTTATGTGACAGTCATACTTTTGATGATGCCTCATGTGGTAATGTTCCATTACATGATTTAAACCTATTACACAGTTAATATTGAACTGCAGCTCGACTTCTAACAATTTTATCACAAATCAAAATCGTCGTTCAGCCCCAGTGCCCGTATTTTGTGGTATAATCTCCCAAAATAATTGTAGCATTATTGTTAATCTTCATATTATACTTACTATAAAACTACTCAGAGTTACATTGATTCATGTTTTGAATCAGAGACGGCAGCAGTGTTTAAGCCCTATACTGGTCTTCGTTTTCGTTCTCCCCTGTGCTGTTTATCACCACATAGTACCATTATGATCAATGTTATTCACTTCACCTGTCAGTGGTCAGAATGTTGTAACTGATCGGTGTATATAGCCAGAGTATTAGAGTATTAATACAATATACAGATACAACGCACACAAATCAGGAGTACAAATAATATAATCTGAAAACGCATCCTGCTTTGATATTTAGCCCCAACGACTGAGTTGACCAGCATTTGGGTTTTAGTAGGTGTTTTATTCACTCTCTGGCTCTTGCCCACAGGACTGCAGTAGTATTTTGCTAGTATGCTTAGAAGTAAGTAAGGTGTGTAGGCATGTGGCATTTTAATGGAAAACAATACAAATAGTGCTCCTGTTCCTACTCATAATAGGTTCACGCTAAATGCAGCAGAGCTCCTGTGCAAAACAGTTATTTCTGACATGTACTGTGGGGCTTTGCTTATAGTAAGAGCCGAAACAATTAGTTGATTAATCAATAAACATGTTACCAGGAAATTAATCAGTCACTTTGCAGATAAACTAATCACTGCAGTCATTTTGAAGTTGTATATCTGTCCTCTCAATATTAGCCTCAGCCATTGAAAAACCCCCATCAGCCGACTACCGATTGACATTTTAATCATTCTTCGCTGCAGACGTGACGCACATAAAACAAAAAGCAACTGAATTGGAGGTAATTTCGCCGCCATCAGAGCACCTGTCAGTTATTAGAATGATTGCCATGTGTTTACACTGGAACTCAACAATATAATTTGAAAGGAGGTCGTAAATGACGGGGTTCGGTGCCGGGGGATTAAGTGAAATCTTAAGTGTAGGTGTCAGACTGGGGTAAGTGTGGCTTAGATGAGCGTAGATCTGATCAGCGGTGACAGCGGCAGTAAGGGAGGGGGAGGCTGGATTTGAGGACACCAGAAACTCACTTTGAGTCGAGTTGTGGGCGTCGAGCGTCTAATTCAACAAACCAACTGTGATGCAAGCTGCCCACTTCATAATCGCAAAGACATGCCCACCCACGCTTTCCTCTAACATCAAAGGTGCTACGTAGGTGCCCGTGGTAGATTAGATTCTGGATTGGTATCAGAGTGTAGTATGAAGCATCCTCACAGCATTTTCCAAAACTTTGATCCCGTAGACAACACAGATGGAAGAAGTTTTATATTTGATTTCCTTTCAGCAGCAATTTGCATGAAATCATATTTTCTGGTTCCTCCTGGTTGTGTACGTGTGTGTGTGTGTGTGTGTGTGTGTGTGTCAAGGCCAAACCGTAGATTTGAATCGTCAGATTTTATTTGGCTTGCATATAAAGTTGACAGAGGAGTCAGCAGGGGAATATATAAGCGTATGTGCTAGATATAAATGCTAATGGGGAATTTTTATCTGTAACTATTTCAGAGTATCTTAGTAAGTTGTGTGACTGAATGTTTGCTTTTGCTCCTCTTATGTTTGTAGCTGACAAGCTGTCTGTTCTTTTTGTTTGTGATATGGTTTGAAGAGAATTTCATCTTGGAACAATCTGATAAATAGCAGTTATCTTCTTTCTTTTCCTTTTTTTTTGGACTGGCTCATTCCCTTTTTACTGCCTCTTTGATGATGGCCAAGCTTTTGTCAAGCTCTTATTTCAGTTGCCCAGCAATTGGTTTGCAAGAAAAAAAGAGTCTTCTTTAGAAAAGACTAGCAGAGCCAAACTCACACATCAGATGTGATGCCCCTATTTGAAAGGAGTGAAGAACATATGTGATTTTTTTCTTTGCTTCTCTTTTAGACTTGTCTGTGTTGCTGTTCTTGATGTGATGCATTCTTTGAGTTTGTGCACTCGTATGCCGCTACAGAACTACAATAAGCCTGACCTTTCCTTTCTACTAATGCTTTTAGCAGCATGTTTGTTTTGTCTGGATCCAGTCTTCTGCTTTTAGCTTAGTGTTAGAAATTCTTCTGCAAGACTTGCTTTATTTCCTCACACATAGACGGATGTAGACTTACACAGAAACACACTCACCCACTCACCCACCATGTCTTCAACTGGGTTTTGTGCTTTATTATGAGTATGGTAGTGTGAATACTCCTTATTCTTGCGGCACTGAACCTAAAATAGACCAAAGGCCTTCAGAGTATCAAATTGAGGCCAAGTGTCCCCTAAAAATACCCTCCATATTGTTTACAAGTCAGAGATGGCAGTGACCTGCCAAAAGACTCCACTTTCATGCTCTGTGCAAAGCCAACTGCTATTTTATATGAGTGGCCTATTTCGTCTGGGGTGGAGGTTGTGTGGGTTTCCCAGTATACCCTGGTCTGTGGTGATGGGAACTTTGAGGTTTTGTGAATATAGTGTCGATAAAGTTTGAGGAATGACCTTTAACCACAAGGTCATTTTGCAGGAAACTTGCTCGGGCAGAATTCTGGTCCAGTGCTTTTAAAGACATCTGAAAGAATTTAAGATGCTTTGAAGAGAGAAACTGAGGAGCTTCTGTTATCTTTGATTTGTGCTTAATTCACTCAGGTCTGACACATCGTAACGGCATCGGCTGGAATGTTTTTTTTTTCTCTAAAAGAGACGAGTTTTTCCCCAGGAGCTAAACTCTGAATTCTTCGTCCCTTGCTCAACTGTTATTCCTTGTGTCTATCTCAGAGTGGAATGTGCTTTGGGAAGTTTTCAACACCTCTGAGACCAAGCAGGAAGAAAGAGGCATACTGACTTCTGCTGCAGAATGCCTCGCTCGCATCCGCTCGGCTAATGCCTCACAAACAAAGACTGGTCTGTGTGTGAGGAGGAGTACAAGAATTTTGCACAGTATCCCTTTGGCTGCCTCACATGATATGATCACTCAGGTTTGATTAGGCCTCCTGTATTATCTTTAACTTCAAATTTCGGTCGTATGAGAAGCTGAGGTGGATCTGTGGCAGCGGTGCTTCTTTGTGTCTCGTGTGACAGCAGACCTATGGAGAGAATCTTGCTTTTCCTGTGCTTACCCCCTCTGCGAGCTGTGCTGCTGTAAGGGCACGATATGGGTAGCAGAGTGGAAACACTTAGGCAGCGATTTTGGTTGGGAGCCGGGTAGAATCTGTGCCAATTTAACAAGGCCTCCGGCAGAAGGGAGAGCAAGGGAAAGGGGAAAGAGAGGGCGGGGTGAAGGTGGGATATGGGGGGGTTGGGCGTTTAAATAGAAACAGCCTCTCAGACATGTATTTTTTCAACAGCTCATACTTCAATCTGTCATCGTTTCCTTATTTGTAAAGATCAGCCTCCTATATTGTCTCAAATTGCAAATTACTTAACCAGATATTTCACGTTTTTTGAAGACTGCATTGTTTTTTGCATAATGTTTAAAAAAAAATCTCTTTGCCTGTGGTCTCAGTGAAATAATTACAGACTAATTTTAATCATAATCCCTGCAAAGTGTTTGATCCAGCCTAGTGTGTGTTCTTTTTTTATGGTGTGGAGGCATCACTGAACTGTAATGGCTACCATCTGCCCCGATATTGTTTATGATTCATGCTTGTCAAAGTCGCTGTTACTCAAGTAGTAAGTAGGCACTCTCCTAGGGGCACGAGGGAGTACTGCACAGAGTATGTGAGAGTATCTGATCAGGACATGTTAATAATTCTATTTTTGATGAGGGAGGGATGGTGACTGTTGGATTGAAACAGTCACAAATCAACTGTAATATTAGTGTAGTGATATTAACTTTTTGCAACAGAATACCTTTTTGATTCCTTGTGTTTAGTTACAAGGAATCAAAACCTTAAACCAGGGATGGGCAACTCCAGTCCTCGAGGGCCACTATCCTGCATGTTTTAGATGTTTCCCTCTATCCAACACATCTGAGCTCATCATCAAGCTCTGCAGAAGCCTGATAACGATCCTGATCATTTGAATCAGGTGTGTTGGAAGAGGGAGACATCTAAAACATGCAGGATAGTGGCCCTCGAGGACCGGAGTTGCCCATCCCTGCCTTAAACTTTCACTTGATATTTTAGCCCTTTAAATGACCTACTTTCCTAATTTGAAATTGTGACATCCAGCCAATAAGTCATCTCAGGTCACATCTGTGGCCCCTAGACAACATTACTAACGGTAGTGATTCAAATCTCTAGGAATACAGACGGTGGTTTGGCTACTGATTACTAGTACTATATGAATTTGTTATTTAACATAAACCTGTTCAGGTGCTGCAACTAAACAAAAAAATGACTAAACCAATTATCAAAGTAAATAATCAAATCATCAGTAAAACAATTCATTTTCCTTCAATTGACTGTTTGAATAATGGAGTTGCTGTTGTTAGTCGGTGTCAAAAGTTTTATGTTACTTCATAATTAAGAACTAATCCTTAACGCTCACAGACTGAAGTTTTGCCAGGTACATTATACACCAATCAGGCATAACATTATGACCACCTGCCTAATATTGTGTTGGTCCCCCTTATGTGGTCAAAAATGCTCTGAACCATTGGGCATGGACCAGAGGACCTCTCGGGATGTCATATAGGGTCTGGCACCAGGACGTTGGCAATGGATCCTTTAGGTACTCTGGCTTGTGCAGTGGGGCCTCTGTCAATCCAACTTGTTCTACTGCATCCTGTTGATGCTTGATCAGAATGGGGTCTAGGAAGTTTGGAGGTCAAATCAACATGTTGGGCCATTGTCATGTTCCTCAAGATGTTCCTGATTGGTTGATGTTGTTGCCATGTGGTGGGGTGCATTTTCCTGCGAGGGTAGGCCAGTGACATTTGGGATTTCCATTTGCATG
>OMNN01031030.1:0-10966 GCA_900302755.1 Chromis chromis | reverse complement strand
TGTTACTCCCATGTACTTACATGTACATCCAATTATACATGTTATTCATAATATCCCCCACTAGATGGAGCAACTACACCCTGAACATGTTCTGCCTTCATGCCTGTCATGCCTCACATCATAGATAGATAGATAGATAGATAGATAGATAGATAGATAGATAGATAGATAGATAGATAGATAGATAGATAGATAGATAGATAGATAGATAGATAGATAGATAGATAGATAGATAGATAGATAGATAGATAGATAGAAGGAGTCTGAGTCAAATTTGTTCTTTTTGTAATATGTGACTGTAAAATGTAATATTAATTAAATATTTTCTGTTATTTAGAGTTTTTGAACATCACAGTATCCCCTTGTTTGTTTAACATATTTTCGGCACCCTTGTTTCCAGATTTTCTACATTTTCTTACAGCATTTCTTTCACAGTGTAACACAGAGACTTAAAGTACTTAACTACTTAAAGCCAGACACGAATACTACAAATATAGATACTAGGTTTTCATTACTCCATAGATAGATAGATGTATGATCTATGCGTGATGAGGGCTAATTATTCATAAACTAATAGGGTTAAGAGAAAGTGGCCTCTGCCATCATCTCTCATGTGAACAGACTGACTGAGAGACGTGATGGCTGACATCCCCTGGCAGAGTGCGGATCATTTGTCCGCAGGAACAGGGGCCGCTCAGTTCCAAATGCCATGGTGTGTGGTGCCCAGACAATGGGCTCAACGCTGGGCTATTATCCCCTGTGTCAGCAGGGATTGGCCTCCCATTTGAAGAGGTCCACTCGTCTGCATCCATGCCACTTTGAGGAGCATCATTAGGTGGGCCTGTCAATTTCCAACCCAGTGTTATTTGGATGCTATAAATACCGTGCATCATTCCTCCTTATATTTGCCTTCATACCATCCATCCAGCTGCCTGCAGTCCTGAGTAGATGGTCTCCTCGGTGCCAAATGAGCCCCGCCATTTGTTTTTTAATCAAAATGGGTAATGCAGTTAGGTCCGCCGCCTAATGACTGCACATTTACATCTCTATTTTGCTGCATATTTCCCCATCAGCATGCATCCTAGTTCAGATGTTCGTCACTCCCCTAATTTTAGCACCATACTCCAGCGTGGATGGAGTGACAGATGACAGGTGCTGCATTGTAAATCATCAGTTTAAATAACACTTACGCTGATCATGTGCCAAACTTACAACAGGATCGGAGCGGGTAAATACTGCTGAATGTATAGTGAACTTCACGTCACCCCGGATTTCTACTGTACCTGATCAAACAGGCCTGTGAAGGGCCAAGACAGGCTTAGACCATCATTAGTCCATAGTGAGGTTGCACACTACTACTAGCTATCTCAGCTCATGGCCAAATTGGCTGGATGTCAATCTGTCTGTGTCTTGTGAGGTGTTAAGAAGCCTAATGATGTCTGGTCTTGGCTGCTTCCATTGTTTGGATGTTGATCTTCCTCTGCAGGTGAGGTAGGCGGCTGAATGTTACCGGACTATAATCCAACACAGAGTGAATATCTGTGATGAGATTTCTTTTTCTCATTCATGTTAAATGACATGCTGGATGCGCCCCAGTGGATAAATAGGAACACAAGGAGTAAAATCAAAGGCGTGAGGATTTACAGCGAAGGCTCAAAAAAATTTCCCCATTAATGTTTAAATTTTGTAATTTGGAGAAATGAGTCAGAGCCGCAGCGAGAAGGTGAAAGAGGATTTGGCGCCGTAACGTTTTTGTTTAGCAGAGGATTCATATATGATGCCGCTTCCTGACGCTTCCTCTCACTCACTCTTTTGGCTCGTCTTTTAAACCTCCCTTTGGCATTGCCAGACTAAGTTATGTGGATTGCCTGTGAAGATGTGATATCTTAGAAGCACTCAGACTGCCCCCAGAGAATTGGCCTGTAAACCATCATTAGCGCGCGGAGAAGTGTAAGTCTTTAAAATGTTAGATCCAGCTGACGTGCCATATAACCCTTTTTATTCCCAGTGACAAACCAAACCATCTAAAATCATGTATAATTATGCCGAGGCAAATCCAATTTACCCCTTCTGAATGTAATTTTTTTGCTTAAATAAATGAATTATAGATGCGGGAACATAAAGCATCTGCGGCATTTCACATAGAATATCTTTTGGATTTTAATCCCAATTCCTCTCGCGTCGCAAACAATGCAGGAATCTTTAAGTGATAAGTCTGGATGATTACACATGTGCAGGGTTTTAGCCCAGCAGACCTGGCAAAGTAGCGGGATTTGTGCCATCGTTTCATCTTATGGACTTGGGGGAGAAAAAAAAAAAATGCCCTGACTTTTGATGCAGTCGAGGCAAGACGGAATTTCATATTTAGCTTTGACATCTTTGACAATTGGGGGAGAGAGGCAACCTTCACAAGTTTCAAGCGCACATAAAACTTAGATCAGTTGTATTTTTTTTAAAGGTGCAAAGGGAAGTCACCACACTCAACTGAATCAACATTTCAAAGTCTTCATGGAGCCCTTGACTTTTGTGGCAGATCACAGAGAAGTGGATTGGCACGGCTCATTTACATTGTTCAGAAACCGGCAGGCTGGTCTGCCTTGAAAAGAAAAGAAAATACCCTTTACATGGCTTAAGTGTAACCTTTTGTCTCCTACTCCGCGCGGGGAAAAGGTTAAAAATAAATAGTCTGGAACATGAAAAGAAATCACAAATAGCGTTACATATGTATGTAATTGAAAAACAAGAAGAGGACAGATGGAGATGTTAATTCACTTAAATTGTCCTCATATTAATGTTGTTTAAAAGTGTAATAGGGCTTAAAATGAAAAAAAAAAGAAAAGAAGTTAGAGTGACTCTTGGAGCAAGCCAGATCTGTGGACCTGTCAGTTGATTAGTCCTCTTGATTACCATTTATAAGAGGCCCCAGCGCTCTATTATTTGCATTCCTATTTAGCCATGATTTTGCAGAGGGCACGCCGTGATTAAACTTGTCAAGAGGCCTGATTGACAGGGTCAAATCTTCACATTCCATTCTGCTGAAATGAGAAGACAAAAAAAAAAGAAAGTAAAATAGACACTGGATGTGTCAGCTTCCCTTTCCTTTTTCCCTTCTCCCAAGATCAGCAGTCTCCCCCCTTTTTTCTCTCTCCACCTCCCTCTCCGCTCCCCCTCTTACAATCTCGGTCAGGAATGTTTTAATTTTAGGGATAGATTCTGCCTGTCAAGCGAGGCTGGATGGCCCGTAGTTCAGACGATGAGATGTGATGGGTGTAAAACAATAAAAAAAATAGAAGAAGAGTAGGAGATGTGAGAGAACAAAGAGGAAAAGAGCTCACTTTATTGGACAGATTTAATTACACTGAATAGAGATTAAGGCAGGCAATCCACTGAGGTGTGAAATTAACCCTTGATTACTGATGAAGCTCCGAATAGAGGCTGAAAACAACAGTTAAAAAAGATTGACCACTTGGTAGCAGTAATTATTTCAGATATCACTTCTTTCTTTTTTTTAAACATCTGGATAGGTAATGCTAGCATGCGTAAACGAACCAGGAGAGGAAACTATATTATTAACCAGGCTGAAAACACTAACAGAGAAGGACTTGACATGATCTGAAATCTAGCAGCTTGCTTGCATCACAGATTCCTAACCTTTCTGTTAGACTGGGCTGTTTCCCTGGAGGGGAATGGGGCCATGGAAGAAGAGAAGAAGAAAAAAAAAACAATTAAAAATGCAGAAATGAGTTGATGCAATCTGCTCGGCCTAAATGATGTTGTGGACTCGTGAAATCTCATCGCTGTATTAGCTGTATTTAGAGAATGGACAGTTGTGAATCGCAGATATACCTGAGAGAAAGGATTATATGTTTTTCGAAATAAATTATTGTAAGCGGCTTAGTTCATTCAAACATCCCGATATCTCCAAATAATTCTCACTTCTTTGATGTAATTCACAGGATGAATAATAACACACTTTAAGTGCATAAGAGGGAACAGGTGAAATTCAGCTCTGCCTTTAGGAAAGCAGGATCCTCCAGAACACAGTCGAGGAGGGACGCTACTTTTTTGACGAATAAAGGTGCTTTACAGAAATGGAAAAATAGTCAGGTGGAAGAAGAAGGTATGCAAAAGAAAATACATGAATAAAACACAACAGCACGATCAGATAAACATATGTTAGTCGAGTAAAATGACACAAGACTGGCTTCTGACTGGAGCCATATCCGAGCCGGGTGATGTTTATTCATCTCTCCCATTGCCACACATGATCAGCCAGTCATCCAGGAAGGGAAATGGGACATCCGCTTGTTCAGACCCTGATGTTCGCAAGTGAGAGACATCCAGCACTGCCCCGACAAGGCTAGCTGTTCGTATAATTAGCAGTAATTAATGAACACAAAGAAAAGACTCGTTTGTATTTTAAATGATCTTAAATGATCCCATTAGCACTTGTCATAGTCCTGTACACTAAACAGCGTGAGTTCAATTAGATTTTGTCATATTAAAGTGGTTTCATGATGCCACTTTTGAAATCTTCCAGTTGTGTGTGTGTGTTTCTTTTCTTTTCTCAGATTGTCTGCAAGATGGCTCTGACAAATGCCTCCATAAGGTTTCAGGCCTGCGAGCCGAGTGTAGAAACATCCTGCAAGATCCGCGGTGTGTTTTCCGTGCTCGGAGAAATGTGCCACGTTTGGGTATAGCTAGGCTAAAAGCTGCCTACTTCTTATCCCTAACTGTGCGTGCCTGACAGCATGCATACAATAAAATATGTACCCTGTCTTGTACATTTCATTCCCGGTGCTGAACGGACAAGGGAGGAGGACAGAGAGGAGAAATAAAGTGCCATAATGAATCTAAAAGGCATAATTCATTCTGATCAAACGCACTCAGGGATAAGTCATGCTCCGGTGAACCCTTCTGACCACTGATGGGTCTACAGCAGGGAAGGGGATGAGGCGGGATTGACGAGCGCACATAAATTCTAATTATTCCCAATGTATGCAATCCTGCAAATGGCCGTCCTCGCAGTGGTGGCCGATGACGGTTTTTCCTCTAACAAAACCCCCCCTCCCTCCTGAAAATGTCCCCTCAGACTTTTTTTTTTTTATGAAGAGCTCTGGCTGTAAACCTGGGACAGGGGCTATAGAGCAGAAAGAATGAAAGCAGCGGGTTGTGTAGTCGGTACAGAAGGGAGAGAGAAAAAACACACCATCTCCAGCTCCGGTGCTGGGAAAAGAAAGGTACAATGATCAATTAATCCAGGCAGTAATTGGATGAGTGTGTATGTAAAGCGGTAATGCTGTAATGAAAGTCATCCATTGTGCACATTCTCTCCCTGGCCGGTGAACCATCCCCCTCATCATCCTCTGGATCTCAGGTGCTTAGCCATGCAAATCTGTCTGACAGCCCAGTACATCTCTGTCTGCCTAATTGGACAGTATAGAGTTGTTTATGGATATTGCAGACATTTAGGACTCAGTTGGGGGCTGCTCAAAAATCATTAGCAAACGGCCCCTGTTACTGGACTGTCAGCCTCACTTCACCAACGTCAAAGCACCGCGATAAAAAAAAAAAAATGTTTGTCTCTGTCAACAACAGGGAAGGCCTCGTTTTAAAAAGGAACAGTGTGCTTGCTGAACATTCGAACACGTACTGGCGAAATGAGAGTATCCAACAGCTTGTTATATCACTCCCACCACTAGTTTTTGATGTGTAAGCGAGCTGGTGTTTTTGTTAATTAGAAAAACACTCCATCTGTAGAATTTGCAGCGGTGGATATTTACCCATACCTCAGGTGAGAGATGTAAGAATGTAAGGCTCTCCTCCTAATATTGAGTTGTAGCGCCTCACACTCCCTTTTTCACCCATGTTTTGGAGGAATGAAGACTTAAAGCTGCTATAGTCAATATTTTTATACCGATGATGGATCAAATGACAACGTGTATGAGTAAGAAGTCGCTTACTGTGATGATCACCTCCCTCTGCAGGCATTAGTGTTTTGTTTTCTTGGTCCACAACTTAAGTTTACATCAATCTTCGAATTAAATTATGTTCAACTAAGACACTATTTTGAGTCTGGGGCTATTCCTCTGCAATTAAAGGTATTTTTAATTACCAGTTTTAATGATCTAAAACAGGGGTGGGCACTCCTGGTCCTCGAGGGCCACTATCCTGCATGGTTTAGATGTTTCCCTCTTCCAGCACACCTAATTCAAATGATCAGGATCGTTATCAGGGTTAGGGTTAAATCCACTAATGCAGAAATTTGAGTTGCAGTTACACACAACATTAAGTTGATGCAATTATCAACATTATTATTTCAATCCAACACGTCAAAAATGATGTTTGCAACTTAAAAGGTTTATCTAAATCTGTAAATTAGGTTTTTTCATTTGTTAAATCTTGCAACCATGCATTTATTGTAGTGATGGGAATAGGTCCTAAGAGTGTGAGTTTTTGATTTATTTGACATATTAACTGTTATCATGTTTCTAGGGAATAGGTGTTTTTACTAGTTTGCATTGACTCTAGATGGACGAACCCTGTTAAATGTCCTGAACAGCAGGTTGTCTCTGGCCATTGTCATTTTGGCAACACCGGACTCCTTCTAACTCCCAGCTTATCCCAAAATGAGCAAAGAGGTGGCCCCTATGATGGCACCAACCTGTCACTCAAAGAGGCCCTTAATTATGTATAACTTTAAGCCTTAATACAATTTAGCTGGTTAGTTATGTAAAACTTCACATCCCTGCAGTTGTCATGAACAGGGAAATTAGCTCACGAGACCAAAACCATTCTCATACCAGGCTGTAAACATGTTTCTTTCTGCTGTAAAGCTGAATGTTTTAATATGGGGGTCTATGGGGACGGACTCACTTTTAGAACCAGCCTCAAGTGGATATTTGAGGTACTGCAGACTTTACTGCTTGGACTAATCAGATTAAGTGTCATGGAAACAATCGGTGACAGTACAGGAAGTGAAATGATTTGGTGCTGGCTAACATTTCTTAGCTACTGCATATTGCATATGGTTCTCAGAGGATGAATTACATCAAAATATGTAATTTATCATTTTCCATGAGGCTAGCCCATACCGGCCCAGTCTCACACCAAAATGTCTAATAGCAACATACCCACTACTCATTGTGGTGTGATTCAACCTCTGAGAACCATGAATGTTTGAACAAATATTTTTGGCAACATGTTGTAACTAAAATATTTCAGTCAGGCCCAATGTGAGCTAGTCAGGCAATCACTAGAGTGTATGTGTAGCAGTTTAAAGGGCGATCCATCCATTTGACTCATAACAAGTATGTCAAAATCCTGATGCTGCTAGATAAAATAGTCATGGGATTACCAAAGATCCAACCTCTGAGAACCATGAATGTTTGCACGAATATTTTGTGCAAACATGTGGTAGCTAAAATGTTTCAGTCAATCTTATCAATTTATCTTCTGAGGACCCAGAATACATGCAGCAAGTTTAATGGCAATCCATCCGATCAAAACAAGTATGTTGAAGTCATGGTGGTGCTAGAGAATAAAGATTCATCCTCTGAGAACCATGAATGTTGTACAAAATTTATGGCGATATAATAGCTAAAATATTTCAGTCAGGGCCCAAAGTGAGCTAGTCAGGCAATCACTAGAGTATTTTGAATTTATCTTCTGAGGACCCAGATTAGTGTAGCAGGTTTAATGGTAATCCAGCCAATCAAAACAAGTATGTCAAAGTCATGGTGGTGCTAGAGAAAGAAGATTCATCCTCTGAGAACCATGAATGTTATATAAAATTGAATGGTGATATAATAGCTAAGATATTTCAGTCCGGACCGAAGTGGTGAACGAACAAATGGAATAACCAAACACATGTAAACACAAAACAGTTCAGGTTTGGTTTTTAGCCCAGAGCAAAGGTTTTTCTCCATTTTCTGTCCTTTCACCAAAACATAAAAAGTCTCCTGTCGTACATCAGGCAGCGCTGTGCCCCCTCTGAGCTCCCACCGGCACCAAACACAAGCTGCAGGTTTTGGCTTATGAATGTTCAAATTGAAGGCACTCTGATTTGCATGGCTGAACATGGTGAGGCAGGGGAACGGGTCAGAGGGACACCAGACACAAGCTTTTAGAGGGATGAGGCTATGCCGAGCTGCACGGGGGTGATGTGCTCATTGCACTGGAGTGACCTTACACATGGCGAACAAAAGAGGAGCTCGAGGGGCCCTGCTAAGATCACACCTAACAGATAGCCGGACGGACCGTACTGTAAACATTACAGAATATACGCTGCGGTGGCTGCGATTATTCATCAACGTTATTTATTAGCGTTCATTAACGCGGAGCCATTTCAAAGACAAACCTTCAGCCGGCGGTAATAGCCGTGTCATCAAGCGGTCTTCCATTTTTGCAGAGGAACTGTTTTATCATTGCACTTATCTCTGTCAGGATGCAAATGTACCGGACGATTGATCGGAGTGACCACAGAGGAAGACTTTACGCAATGCAAACTGAAACTGGTGACAAGACAAGGGTAAATTCAGAAGGTGGTGCTCGCTCTAAGCCTCCCCCCTCTCTCTCTCATTCGGTCTCCCCCTCTTTCTCTCTCTGGCTCTTTAAACCATTCCATCTTTATAGCTGAGCCAATCAATGGCAAACCAGTGTCTATTGTCTGTTCTGTGCTCAGGCCACTGCCCTGCTACAGCACCCCCCATTACAGAAATGTTTCTTCCCATCAGTGCCTTTACTTATCACTTCCCGGGTGACATTGAACTTCCTATGCCCCGGCCGCCGAGACACATCTCTGAACTCACACAATTACTCTTCATCCCCACTAACAATTTAGTAATGAAGTATTGATTTCCAGATTCCTCTCTTATGGATGATATTAGATTTTGTTTGATAAACTGTGCCTGGGCCTCTAATCTGCACTGTCCCTTTTCCCACTGTCTGTAAAACAAAGTGCCACTGGAGAGATAATGACCAGGGAACATCGATGAACTCATTTCATCAATTTGTAACACTTGACAATGAAAAAGGGCAGGCATTTTTCAAGCAGCAATGTCAAAGTTTATTGCTCTGGGTACGGTCTTATTGGAAGCCAGACATCTTGAGCAGCATTCAGTTCTAATTTATGGGCCCCAATGTGCCAGTTACTTTTAAAGGAAATGTTTGGATACTGGGAGGATATTAGTGTTGCACCTGGGTTGTCTGATTCTCAGGGCCACCGGGGATTCATGTGTCATGTTAGAAAATACAAAAACAGCAGAAGAGAGGCTGAGACTGGAGCTATTTGCGATGCAAGAAAATGCTGCTTAGGACATAAATCATGCTGAGATGTTACATGCAAGTCACACATGCATGGATGCAAGGGCCAAATAAATGCTTGAATTCTAATGTTCTTGCTTAAAGTGCGTTCTCAGAATATTAAACACGCCATAAGTAACGACAACAAATAGGTTTAAAGGTAAGAACTGGAGAGAATTAATGTGAGCAGTGCAATTAAATCTCTTTTGTGGCTGTGGGCTCTACTTGGATATAAATAGGTTGAGGTTGAGGTTAGGGGTATTTTAGATTAATTCTCCTTTATAAATAATAATAATAACCTTAATTGATCCCCTTCTCTGCATTTGACCCATCCTATTCAACGTTAACCTTAACTATACATACTAGGAGCAGTGGGCTGCCACGGTGCAGCACCCGGGGAGCAGTCAGGGGTTAAGGGCCTTGCTCAAGGGCCCACAGTGGTGGTGACTGGGACAAGCGGTAGCTCTCACTTTCTCACCTCAACTTCTTGCCAGTCCGGGGGCTCGAACCAGCGACCCACCGGTTACAAGTTCGCTTTACAAACCACTAGGCCACCACTGCCCCCCCTCCCATAAAGAAGGTTTAAATACATTTGAACTAATAGAAACTCATCGGTCCAGACTAGCCTGGTTCTGGTCAGAGTACACTGTCATAAATAACTAACAGTAGTGTGCTGTTTTTCCAAAATATGGTTAAAAACTGTCAAATCTGATGCTTTTTCGGAGCCAGAAACAAAAGTTGACCATTAACAGCAGCCTTCTAAAACTGTCTGTGTGAAATAAACAAATAAAGTCACACAACAGTTCACAGAAATACGAATATTATTGCTAACTGATGCTCTGAGATAGGAGTTGGGAGATAAGTTCAATTATTTTCCCTAAGTTTACCTGCTTTTACACCTGCTTTTTATTCTATTGATTGTTTTTGTAAAGTGTCTTTGAGTGCCCAGAAAAGCGCTATACAAATAAAATGCATTATTATTATTATTATTAAGTTTCTGAAATATATTTAATAGACTACAATTAGTCAAACATTGCTGCCTTTGAATAAAGTTCCCAATCCATAAAAATGTAGATTGCCTTTTTCTTTATCCTTCATCTTTATACTTTTACATGCGAAATAAGCATTTTGAGCTTATTTCGCATGTAAAACTCTAAAACTCAAATTTATTTATCAAGTTTTTATTTAGAAGATATGAGCTCAGGTCATACGATAAATAGGGAGTACAGTGCAACATGAATGAATGAATTGCAGACATATGCTGTTAATAACAACGTGTCTTTAATCTTTTTGATTAGTTTGAATTGAGATCTACCAAGTGTGTTTAATACTTTAATCAATGACTTGAAAGCTCTACCAGTGGTCAAAAAACTATACACAATACCTTTAAATGAGAGCAGACACCCTAAGATCCATTGTTTAAACAGAACTGCAACCTGAAATTTGTATTTATTAGCTCTTGAATATTTTATATGTCAAAGATGTTTACTGTATATCTTATACACCTTCTTGAAAAGTTTTATACATTTAATATACACTTAATTTGGGGCAGTGTTGGCCTAGTGGTTTGTGAAGCGAACTTGTAACCGGTGGGTCGCTGGTTCGAGCCCCCGGACTGGCAAGAGGTTGAGGTGGGAAAGTGAGAGCGACCGCTTGTCCCAGT
>OMNN01031028.1:0-11283 GCA_900302755.1 Chromis chromis | reverse complement strand
CTTTGAGTGTCATGACCTGAAAAAGAGCGTGTGATTAACAAAACGTCAGCCAAATGATCAACTAACCTAAAGTTTCAAGGTACTAAACAAGGTAAAGTTATTTTTTTCAGTCTCAAACTTTATATATTTAGAATTTGACCATTCCTGACATTTGACTGTGACTGTTTATTGTAACTGAAAGTAATAAAACTGTACTTACTGATTTGCTCTGAATGCAATAAAACACCTGCAGTGTTACGATAGGACTTGATCAAGAGAAGCTACAGAGTTCCATCTGAAAATATCTACACTTTTTTAGCATCATCTTACTATATACACTTTGTATCTATATACAGAACCTGTAATAATAATAATAATCTAACCTTTATTGATCCCCTTGGGGAAATTCTTTCTCTGCATTTGACCCATCCTATTCAAAGTTAACCTTAACTATACATACAAGGAGCAGTGGACTGCCGCGGTGCAGCGCCCGGGGAGCAGTCAGGGGTTAAGGGCCTTGCTCAAGGGCCCACAGTGGTGGTGACGCTCTCGCTTTCCCACCACAACTTCTTGCCAGTCCGGCGGCTCAAACCGGCGACCCACCGGTTACAAGTTCGCTTAACAAACCACTAGGCCACCACTGCCCAAATTGAAAAAACACTTCAGTTTCTGTGCTGTAGACATATCTGTACTGAGCACTGAGGGCACTGACATAATGTTCTCTCTTTTGTTCTGATGTTCTCTATAATAAAAACTGATGTGATTGCCTTATATCTGAAAATTCACAGCTTACATCTCCAGTATTTTGGAGGTAGCAGATTCCAGCACATTCACAGTTTCTTCAAAAAGTATTCAGACTCTTCATATCTTAGTACTTTATAGTAATTATTATAATTACAATCTTAAATGGACAAAACTGTAAATTTGAATAACCCACAATAACAAAGTAAGGAAAAGTAAAGTTTTTAGAATTTTTTTGCAGATGTATTTAAAATGCACCACGCTTGTACATCATTATGTTCCATAAGTTTTACTGAGGAGTGAAAAAACTTTCAGAGCTAATGAGCATGCTAAATGCTTGCTAACAGACAGTTAGAAACATCTCATTACCACAAATGCATCACCACATCGCTTCCCACACGTTGCTGCTGCCGTCAGTGTCTCTAACCAACACTAACCTGTTTAGTGTGACCCCGGCCTTTTCTTTCATTATATAAGCAGGGAGGCAGCAGTGAGCTGCACAGTCAGAGCGTCCTAAAAATCAGTGTTAGCAGATGGGACACTTCAAAGAGCTGGATAAGCTGAGCGTAACCTCTATAACTTTAGACTAATGTTCCACTTCATGGCCCCCTGCTCCCCCTTTTGAAAAATGATTACAGAGACCATACAAATCCCTTTCCCTGACCCAACACAAACACTACCACACAGACACACACTGAGATAAACAACGTCTCCCTCCACTGGGCCGAAGCTCACAGGAACATAGATGAACTAGAATGTCCATAAAGACATCAGATATATTGCTGATTTTCTGCTTGATCTGCGTTTAATGTCGAAAACTGTAAGGTATCAGCGAGTCCAATTTCCAGAAGCAAATTACTCGCTTGGGCTGAGTCCTTTAAGTGTTTGCTGAGTGCTGAGTTTAAAGACCATTAACATTCTGTTGGCCCAGGACTTTGAGAGATCTCTGAGAGTTCCCACCGGTGTGGAAACTGTTGACAATTCAGTGGTGTGTCTTTGTGCTGCCTGGGATTAAAATTCATTAAGTAAAGTTGCCTTAGCCGTGTGTGCTCCTCTATTCTGATACACATTTACTATGAATATCAGATAGGAAATCATATCAGTGGGCTTCATATACATTTCACAACCTCACAAACTTCTGTGGTGAAAAAGAACGTACTGTAACCTGGAACATATTGCTTATATAACCATCTAGAGGTAGCCTAAAATAATCTAAATCAGTTTCTTATTTATTTCTGAACATATACATCTTATAAACACAACTATGCCCAAGTAAAAAATCTATGTGACCTCTATTTATAAAGTTTGGTAGAGAGTTAACAAGATGAATAATTTATTATGCTCATTGCATGTCACTGTTACTTGTCTTTTTGCTTTCTGCATTTCCGTGTCTCCTCTCTTTTCAAACATTCATCAAGGACATGTCTGTACCCTGAGGGATCCTTCCACGCTTCACTTTCACCCTAATTCAGTGGCCTACAGTCACCGTGCCTCCGTTCAGCCCAAATCTATCACCACACAGTGCTGGCATTTTTATTTCTCCCTTTTAGATAACGCTTTGACATTAAAAAGTTATTGAAGTAAAGAGCAAATAGTGTGGAATCTGGACTTTCGTCCGCCAGGCTAGAAATTATGTAAATTTTAAACCATTCTACTTTGTACAAATGAGAGGAAATTACAAAAGGCATCAAAATGAATCCCATTTTCACAGCCTTAAATATCTGTGTTGTTTCCTCCCTAATATTGTTTGCCATTTAAACCTTTCTGGATGCTTAACATGTTGTCCATAATACTGTGTTAATATTACAGCTGCTGAAAGTCCCTGCTGAAAACCCTCCTCCTCGTGTTGGCATTTGATTTAAGTAGAGCTTGACACCATGACTTAACCCGGTATTTTGCTGTAACTTTTTATTCTTATTATTCTCCAAGTCATTGGCCTGCTATTTTAACTGTACTTTGGTTCAGCTCTTGTTGTTTTTATATGTGCTTTAGAAATAAATTTTGGGAAAAAAATCTCTGTTAGATTAAGATGCTGCTCTGTTTTTATTTTGTGCTGGAGTGATAGATTTTCTCACTTCCACATGGGAGGACTGGATCACATCCAAATATGGTCCAAGAGAATGTGTGCTGTTGTAGAATCTGTTGGGAAAATGTTGCATTTGTTTTTAACAAACTCACCGCAAGTATATGGTAGTCTGACTATGACACTGCAAGCCTGAGGCCAAGATTTTGCTACATAAACCTGTTAAAAAAGAAAAATAACAGAACCAATAATAACAAATTGTCAGCGACTTGTTCTTAACTTGAACAGCCTGTTTCTGTTTCCTGACACTTTGTACCTCCACAGTCTACTTTTTACTTCATCCAGTAACTCTACTAGATTAATTTAACAGCTTTAGTTATTAGTTGCTTTACCTATTCATGTGAACATAATTATTTGATGCAAGTGCACAGATTAAACTACCTAAAAGCAAACCGTAAACAAACAGTTCATACCAGATGTACTGAGACCAGCAGGGTCACACTGATGTTCACCAGCCCACACAATGCAGAAACAAATCTGGAAGCTAAAACCTTTTTGCATCAGACAAGCAGTCTTCATTCAATTGAGGGGGCGCCATCTTCGAGCCTAGCAGTCAGTTCTTATTATTATAAGTTAATATGGTGAATTTAGTAGCAGATAGTTGCTTATTTCTACATGTAGCAGCTTTGAAGCACCATTACATTCATTCAGATGTCCACATGATTAATTCATTCTGTTTTAGCTCTATTTTTGGTCTCCACCAACTTCTGAGGAAAAGATCTGACTCTTTAGCTGCTAAATGCTCCACTGTGTTCACCAGCTGATCGGTATCTGGATATGTTGCCTGTCTGGTTCAGGTAACCGTGGATTTATCGCACTTCTTCTCTAAAGACAGCTGCCTCCTGTGAACAAAAGCAATGCAAAGAAGCCATATTTATTGTTCAGTGGAAATAGCAGTCACACATTCAACTAGCTGGCGAAGTATGTGCTCCAAAACTCTGGGTGGTGCATTAAAGGCCACCTTATTTTGCTTCAATGCTAATGTTGTCAGCAACCTCCACATTGTGAAGGAGGGTATTGTTTCTTTTGACCTTTCGTGTTTGTTACATTTTGTTTTGTAAAGCACATTTTTGACTGTTCCAAACCTAGCAGCTGTATGTGTTCAGTGATATTTTCTCTCTGAGGGTCATTTGCTACTGCACAAGTGTTAGCATTCAGAATTAGATAGGCTCATTTTTCTTTCGTCTGTTTCACAGACTGAATGTAAATAAAGGACGCAAGGAAAGTTCACCAGAGAAAGTTCCTTGTACCTGCTTTGTCCAAACAGCCCTTCAATCACTCCAGACCAGACATGTGAACACCCTCAAACATAGCTCTCTTTGAGGCCTAATTTCTACTTAATCATGGAATTGCTCTCAAAAGAATCACCACCACACTGATCAGAGGGTATAAATGTAGATAATGAAATCAAAGCTACTTGTCGAAAACATTTAAGGACATAGTATTTCATGAGAGAATTTGATGCTTTTTGAGAGGGAGTCTATTGGAGCCAGAGTGTTTTTGGAGCCACCACCTACCAGCTGTTAGCGGTGATGCACTTCTGCATTGGCTTCACTTTTCAGACACTGTCGCAACATCCATCTTTTATATACAGTTTATGCTCTGTACTGTACAGTTCAACCTGTACTGTGAATATGAAGCTCATGGTTGAACAGATGTTGCAGCCAAAAGGATGGAGGGGCAAGTTCTCTGTAGGTTATTGATACAAGTGAGCTTTCATGTTGTCATTCAATTAGAGCTTCTTTAATGAACTCATGAACAACTCCTCCACCAGTGGCACATACTGTAAGTACACGATGGAGGGGAAGGTAGGGTTTATTTCCTCTTGTCCATGCAAACTCTCCCTCACTCTCACATTCTCAGTCAGGAGAGAGCCGTAGCCTACAGTGGAGAAGCGTGCACGGAAAAAAAAAAAGAAACAGCACAACAGTGTTCCTCTGAAGCACGTCAGAGGCGGCAGGCTATGAATCGAGGTGCACAGCGGGGTGAGGAAAACATTTCTTGGGGACACAGCTAGGGGACAGTGGCGGTCTCCTGACTCGGGACTGACATTCCCACACACACACACACACACTTCCCGGAGAGCTTCAAATCCACGGCACACTGCAGGGAGACTATCAGGTACCGTATGCAGACTTTATCCACTTCTCTGCTCGCTTCATGCTGCGCTCTGAAACAATGTGAGGCTGGTGGAGGAGGTGATGGAGGGGAAAGTCAAGAGGCACGTGTTTGTTTTTGAAGTGGGGGTAAAAAAAAAAAACAGTTCAAAGCAGCTCCAAAGAGACTTTATCTTTGCACAGGCGACTGTTTGCGTGGGCCAGTGTATGCATATTTAATCGATGAGTGGGCAGCAATAATTCAGAATGCTGGCTCACCAAGTGAGCAAGTTGAAGCAGTGAGGACGAGAGAGAAATGAGAGGGCTTCTGGTGACAAGTTGATCAGATGTGCTCTTCGCTGGCTGCTTCTTCTGGAGGCCTGGAAGAAGATGCATAGTATTTTTTGATGGCTGGTGTTTGTGAGATGTGTGGGATGGAGAGGGAAAGTGAGAAAAGTAGGCCACCAACAGTGATGTCAGGGTTTATAGGAAACCCTTAAAGTTGCATTTGTATATTTTTTTTGATAGTTTATTGTGGAAGGGGTTGCAGCCAGGTTGCCTTGCAGTCTCTCTCACTGTGGAGCAGTCCAGGCGCTCATATACAAAGCCAGCACGTTTCACTGTCTGCAGCATCCGAGCGGAGCGCAGCACCACCTCCAGCATCAGCATCAGTAGCGGATCGGGGAGGGTGTTTTTGGAGCACAGTTGGGAGCACCGCAAACCTACACACCGATCAGGAGGATGGTGATGCTCGGTGGCTGCAGGTTGCCGGTTGCTGGTCGCTGGTTGCCGGCGGCTCGGTGGACTGGAGGAGGCTGTTGAATGAGCGGAGGTGTGTCTGAAGAAGGAGAAGAAGAAGCGCTGTCCGGCGGAACCCGTCGCTGCTGTCCCCCTCCTGTTCTTTTTTTTGTGTGGTTTTTTTCCTCCACCACAGTCGAGACGGTACGCATGAACTGACGTGAATGCCGAGCAGCAGCAGTAGCACCGCCCGGCAGCAGCTCAGCGGTCCGCCGGGGAACGCAGCTCCGCCGGGCAGAGTCAATGGGAGCGCCAGAAACATGGAGAGAATTTTCCTGCTCGTCCTCAGCTGTCTCGGCGTCTCTCGAGTCACGGCGGGTAAGTTTCTGTGTTTACCAGAGAGAGAGGGGGGGATGTGGTGGTGGTGGATTGCAGCGCAGCCTCGGCTCTCCACCCGGCTGAGGTGTTTATTGCCTCCCCCGATTTCACGAGCCATTGGACGGGTTCGCGTTGGCATGTGCACCGCCGCCTCACACGGACCTGGATGCTGCATGTAGGCTTTTGAAACCGGCTGTTGTTGTGAGACGCTGCGCAGTGTGTGGTTGTGTTTGTGGAGAGGCTGACTGTGATCTGGTGAACACACACCACGGAAGGGCTGCAGCTGGAGGCTTCCACAGTTCACATGTGTGAGGATTGATTAAGATGAACGAGGCTAAACTCTGTTGTGTGTTTTTGATGTGAGCCAAGCTGACCTTTGAATCTCACACAGGTAAACATCCACCTGTCATTCCAGAGCTGACCCCAGCTGTATATTAACACAGAGCATCATCTGCACATTTGTTGACTGCCAGACATGTTTGTTTTTTTTTATAAAATCCTAAATCAGAGTGTAGTGAGCCTCCACTGGCCACTAGGAACACATGATGGGAGTGCTGAGGGGTGACAGTGGCCCTCTCTCCCCACACTAGATCCATGGAAACGCCACTGATGCGTGCAGAGCCTGTGTGAGTGCTGCTGTCCAACATACACCCTGCATCTATAAAACATGCTTCTTTTTTTTTAGAGCCCAACCTGCAACACACACACACTCACTTGACCGCTCGCTGCGATGGAGTGCCACACTTCACTCCTGACACACTCCTGCCATCCAAATGCACCTCTGGCTCGCTCGGCAGCCTCCCACTCCTCAGCCTTTCCACTGGCGATGGATCACTGTGCTGCTCCTCTCTCTACACACACACATACACACACACACTTATGCACGGTTTAATTGCACTATCTGTCCGCCTTGTGTGTGTTTTCTCTCCCACTAAAGCAAATAATTCTATGCTAATTCTGTAAAAACACTGTGATGCACAGCAGTGTAGAGACACTTTAAGCACACAGCATTTCTTTGTCCACAGTGGCTCTCACACTGCTCTGTTTGAACTGCATGAGCTCCACTATATTAAGTAACAGTTGGGAAGAATATAAATTATTTCACATAGATCATTTATAATTGTTAGCCCCTTTTAGTGTTTCATGGGTAAGACTATATTTTAAGTCCCTATGTTTTTACAAGCCTAGAATCTAAATATAACCTCAGCTGCTTTGTTAGATGGATGTATTTTACTCCTCTTATGAAACATCCATACCTGAACAATAAAGTGTTATTTAATAACACATATCTATAATCATATGTGATGATATACGATTACACACATGCAAATCCTTAAGCTGCATTATAAAGCAAATAATGAATTGTGTGTGTGTGTAATTCAAGGAGAAGGTACTGTGTAATTCCAAATAGGTTATGTAATCAAGCATTTTCTTATTTGTTTATATACCAGTTATGTATCTTAGCTGCAGGTGGAGATAAATACATTGAGGTTTACTCGTATCATGTTACAGTAGAAAGTGTTAGAAACCATTAATTAAGTTAAAAATGAGAACGCATATGTGCATGTATAGCACAAGTCCATAGTCAGTAATAACTCAACAGAAAACCTTGTTTCAGCTCAGTGTCTTTTATGATGGATGTACACATTTACAAAGAACCTCACTTTGACATCCACTTTACAAATGTTCTGGAGATTTAGCTCATTTCACATGAGCTTCATCGGCAACTTTCAAGCAAACAGGGACGAGAACTCAGAAGGGTTCCCTCGAACTGGGATCCACAGTTTATTAGATCTAAAATCCTGTCCAACCATCTATCCAAGGATGAGTGTACAGATATTCTAGCTTGACTGTGTGTTTGTGATAGTTTTCTCTCTGATGAAGCGACAGATTCATTTGCGCACTTAAAAGATGCAAAGCAATTAGTGTGCTTTTACCGATGGATGAGAAGTCCTTGAAGTGCTCAGAGAGAGAGGCCTCATGGGGGTTTTAGGGGTCATGGCACCAGGAGTCAGGATGGGGACCGTTGTTAAATCTGTCACTCCCTGGTTTCCTTTCACTGACGCACTGTATCTAAAAAAAATTAACATAAACCAGTGACAAAATGAGAAAACTCCATCTGCTGATGGTCATACAAAATCATCACAACCTTCAGAAGAGCTACTAAATGGACCTTGAGGTGAGATTATTCCAGCCCACTGTTGTTTTCAAGGATAACAATCAATCCTGAACCACAGTGAGGCCAAATGTTCAAAAGATGCGACGGATTTAGAGACTTTACCTCTGGATTCATAATTCAATTCAAGTTTTTGTTTGCCACTTTATTTTAAGACTTCCTCAGACACCTGCACCGCGAAAAACCAGGCCAAATCGATGTTGAGGCGTAGAGGTGGACTGGCAGGAGTGAGTGGGTGCGCACCACTGCACCATAAAATTTACACTACGTGACGTCTTTACTGTGTCTGTGTTTATAGTGACTCATAAACAGTCTGTTGATCCCGGGAAAGGAAAGGTAATGTTTCCATTTAAAATGTAAATCGACTCTCTAACACATTCATCTAAATGAGGCCATAAATCCTTGCAGGCAATTTTCCCTGCTCCACAACAGTTCTGAGTTTGGAGAAGTGAGAAAAAAAAGAAAAGAAAAATCAATGAATCAATCAACAAATTGAACACTGATGCAAGCAGTGGAAACCCTCCAGGCCGTTCTCTTTGTTTGAGAGACGTTTATAATAATGAGTGAGGAAAGCAGAGTCTTTCAAGAGCTCAGAAGTTATTTTTTTGTGCTGTAAACCAATGAAATGTAGGAAAGATTTGGCAGCCACCTGCCAGGTGATAAATTCCCTGTGAGTGCAGTAAATTACGTGTCAAGTGCTAAACCATTTAGCATCCATAGAGAGAAGTTAGAGGCCAAGGCTCTGAAAGGCAAAGTTTTTAAAAGCTACACATCTTCCCCTCTCTCACTGCAAATTATCATCAAAGAAGGAGCGGCTTTACTCTGTGAATGTTTATGAGCAGACATCCGATAAGTCAGAGAAACGCGGAGACAGACGAAATCAAAACAGATGTGATTTTGTAAACTTTTCTGTTCCATTTGTCACACACACACACACACACACATGCACAGAAGTTCCTCAAACACAAATTACAAATACTTGTTTATGCTTTAAGGGCTGTTTGGCAGACAAATCACACTGCATTATTCATTTAAAAGACACAGCCTTCGGGCGTCTGATGTTATTGTTTCCTAACGGCAGTTTTTGGCACATGCATGAAATTAGATGAGTGATCGTTGCCGAACAGACACAGGGTCCATCATCGGTGTCAGAGGAGAGGCAGGGTTCCCATTCATATTCAACTCTGCCATCAGCGTTTTGTACGAATTACAGCAGCCGAGTGTCTCGTGGTGTATTTCCAGTACTTTAAATGCAACCCCGCTGCCCTGATTTAATTCAGATCTGTGTCCTTTAGACCTGCTGGGTATCTGGGGCAGCCTCCTGATTGGAGGGCTGAATCATCACCGTTTCCTCTGAACGGGCACTTTAACAGAGCCGGGAGAGGATGGGAGCTGTGTGTGTGTGTGTGTGTGTGTGTGTGTGTGTGTGTGTGTGTGTGTGTGTGTGTGTGTGTGTGTGTGTGTTCATGTAAGAGTCACAGGGGATGCAGAATTTTGTGTGTGATTATCTGTTCATTTGTTTCCCTCTAGTCAATTTTGCAAGGGCAATTAGCTGTTTGTAATTATTAGCTATTTGTAGCCTTGTTTGTAATTTGTACGCTTTATTTTGAAACAGTCTACTGCGCTTTTTGTTTACGAGTTTATTACAGTATATACGACACAGTCACTGCATTTTCCTCTTACAAATATGTTGCATCAGATTAGTTGTTGCTTTTGCACATAACAATGCTGGATGCTTTGTCACTTTGACTGGCAGCATTTGTTCACTTTTCAGTGCTTTTTCTACCGTATTACTTGCAAGAAGACATCAGTGCACATCACAAAGCTGCTATTACGGTTAACTTACATTTAGAAGCTGCAAGTGGACACATCCAGTCTGGAGAGTTGCATCTTATACTTTATTTTAATCAGGAAAGCAAGTGGTCACAGTTCATCGTTACTTCTTTTATTGCAGAATCAGCAAGCAGTTTTCTCTCAAAATGTAGAGTAAGGGAATGAGTTAAGTTTATATTACTATGTCAGGCCAAAATGCCACAAAGTTAGGGCTACAAGCCAGGACTGAATTAAATCAGGAATACATAAATCCATCTCTGAGTTTAAAAGTACCCCCATTGCTGTTAGAGACTCCTAACCAGCCAGACGAAACTGGCGTAGGCAGTATTTTTTGTTGTCGTTTTGTAAAAAGATGCATACTAACCTTTCAGTCTATTATAATTGAAGTGGTCTGAGAGGAAAACCAGACTTCTGCACCTCTTTGGCTTCGTTTTCAGGCTTTAGAAAGTCTAGCATTAGACGGGAGACTTCAGCCAATCAGATCTGGCTTTTCCCCCAGAGCGGGTGAGAGAATATAAAGAGCAATGAAGTCCACTGTGGAAATAGAATGTGGGTTAATCAGAGGACTTTCTCTCAGGAGAGCGAAGGTTTAAACCCTACGCGAATGTTGACTTTTAGTTAGCCCGTTTGAAGTGTGTGCTTGTCTGGATGGAGGGGCTTAGGGGTTAGACGGGGGAGAAAGAGATGCAAGAGGTGGGCTTTTTCTTTTTCTTTTGCCCTTACCAGATTTCGGCCAACTGCAGCTTTAAGAAATGGCTTTTAAAAGACTTATGTAATGTATAAATCATCAGTAGCACTGTTCTTTCAAGAGCAATAACCTGGAATTCAATGTGGCATTACAAACTAGCATAAATTCCAAAAACTCCAATTGCAGAGGAGCCACAGATATGTGTTTTGTAAAGGCATGTGTGTGTGTTTATTATAGGCCTGCTTAATATGTGTGCGTCAGTTATTAATTTTATTGCAGTTTATAATGATAGGGAAATATTGGATTATGCATGCCTAACTGACATTATTTGCTAAATTAGTCACATCATGCTGGTGTATGTTACATTAATGTTGCATAATGTGAGGTGTGTCATGATATTTTTGTGATCTGAAATCTTGGAAAAGCATTTCTTAAGTTTCATATAGTTTCCATTCATTTGCAAATAATGTTAGACAGTTGATTCAGTTAGTTACACAATAGTTATGTTTGAATGTGAAAGTCTGTCTCATTGATTTAACCCCTAACACTCATCTCTGTGTATCAAAGTTAC
>OMNN01031026.1:0-18697 GCA_900302755.1 Chromis chromis | reverse complement strand
ACTAATTGCATGTAAATTGCATGTTGGCTAGTTGTTAAAGTTCATGGACAACATATGCAAGCGTTTTAACTGATCAATGTGAGTACATGCCGTTGATTCCAAGTGTTTTTGGAAGTGATTTGATGTAAAGCCTGTCAACACCTGTGAGTTTGTTGAGGAGTGGTGCATTTGAGTCATACATGCTCAGCAGATAGGTCCCGCTATATGATCCCTGAGAGCAAAGAAGCTGTCTGATGCTCAGATTTGTAACCTTCTGTCTGTTAACCGTCTCCTTTGCATGAAGGATTTTTGCTTTTAGCCCCTGAAAGCCTTGTCATCAGAGGTCAGTTGAGGAAAATACACCTCGCAAACGTGCCTCTGTTTTTTTTTTTCTTTGAAGGTTTAACCGTCTGTCTGTGGACTCCGTGGATGAGAGCTCTTTCGCACACCTGTCCAGCTTACAAGTGCTGGACATCGGCACAGGAAACACCGACCTCCCCTTTAAGAGAGAGGATGGCGACGAGATGATGCAGGAGGAGGAAACATAAGATATGCTCAATTCAACTGACATTGGACTGTGTTGTGTTGATGACAGAAAGGACTTTTAAATGGGAATGAACCTGTGAATGTTAATTCCCAGGTCCATTCTTGTATCATGCTGAGTGGCAGAGTCACATATTTCTGGTGCAGGATACCGGATGAAGTTGCTTTAGTTTCCATTTGTTGGGCTGGTTAGAAATGCATATCTTTTTATCTGAGCTTTAATATTTGTTTTTGACGACTGACTGATCGATCATTTAATTGTGTATGTTTATTCTAAAAAGTCTTTCAGAAAAGCCAATGTGAAATTTCCCATGTAAATGTTTCTGAATCGATATCAAGCATGTAAGCAGAGTGAAAAAGTGCAGATTTTGCTCCCGCTGTTACCTGCTTTCATTTTCTAAATCGCTGCCTTGACATTTAAAAAGGATTTTACTGGTGATACTGTGAAACAATTTGTCGCAAGGGTTGTAAAATCAGCAGCGTGAGTCCCACTGAAACAAACAAAGCCACAGTAATTAATCCCAGCAACAAGTGTCCTCAAATAAGGCTGCGTTTCAGTGCTTGTATCTTTGAACATATCACTTATTATATCTACTTTAGCAGATCCAATCTAGAACCATCCAGAAATCTCAAGCATTACATTTTTTACTGGGAAAGTACTCAGAGAGCACAGACCTCCACTTAGAACATCCAGATCAAGTCCCCATCATTTATATCACATTTAAAACAACTGACATTGAGCCAAAGTGCTTCCCACTAAAGAAACAAGATTACATACAGTTACAATAACATTTCAAATTTACCCAAACAGATTAAATATTAAGATTAAGAGACTACAATATTATATATTATACAAATTTACCTGACTAATTCAATTATTAAGGTCAAGAACCGACAATATTATATAATTTATCAAACTGAATAATTTAATAATTAGACATGGAAAACCCAACGAATCCACAGATTCGGTTTGAGCAAAGACTTGGCTACAGTGCGGAGGAAAGCCTAAAAATTTCTGGATAAACCTCATGATCCGGATCCATACAAAATTTAATGGGCTCTTCCTTCGCCAGGCTCTACGTCTCCCCTAAATATCATGAAAATCAGCTCAGTAGTTTTTCCCTAATGCTTCTGAGAAACAGAAAAAAACAACTAATGGTAATGAAAACATAACCCCCTTTTGAAGGTAAAGAATAGCAAAACCTGCAAACCTTGGAAAAGCTTTAAAGAGCCAATCCCTAAAGTCATTATATCAAGCATAATTTAGGTATTTTAGTAAATGTAGAAACTCACTGAATTTGTATTCTGGAATTGTATTTTTTATTGTTACTGGCAGAGCTTACTTTTTCCACGTAGAATACAAATTAAAGGTGTCCTGTGGAGTTTTCTTGGAATCAGTCAAACATTGTGTTTATATTCCATGTTTGTAACCAAATCACATCCTTGAAGCCTAAATAATGTGTTGAATGCATCTCTGTCCTTCCTTCCTTCCTCATAAAACATTTACGAAGCCAGTGTTGAGGCATTTCAAATTCAGCATTGTTTCATGTTTATTCACTACCGGTCTTATTATTTCCTGCTGTTGCTGGTTGGATTACAGCCAACTATTTATCAAAGGTCAAAATCCCCCACAGGGAACCTTTAAATATCAACGCACGAGAGATTCATAGGAAATTATGCATAAACATATTGGACGTGATACAAATAGTTAAATTACTTAGCAACTGATATTGAGTTCATTTGAATCCCATTAAAAACTCCAGAACTGACATAGTAGTTGTTCTTCCTCTGTTATCCACTCAGAGCATGTTTGTTGCCCCCAGTGATCAGTACATGCATCATTTTGATTGGATGTCTTAGACTTACACCAGAAAAAAATCAGCCGAAACCACAGGTTGTATATAAAAGATGGACGTAGCTTTCGAGTCTCAAAAGTGAAGCCAATGCAGAAGTGCTTTAAACCTGCATTCTTTCTGATGGCCAGCAGGGGGCGACTCCTCTAGTTGCAAAAGGAAATCAGATCGTATTGAAGTCTACAAGAAAATAGCCATGTTTCCTTTTTTTTTTTTAATGCATTAGAAAAAGTTACTGGAAATAATGGTAAATGGTAATGGCAAAAAACCTCCCCCAATTTTGCAAAAAAAGTTTTACTTAAGGTGTTTTAAAAAAAGCTTGATGGGGGATGTAAACACCTTTTTTGAATAAACTCGCGTCATTCATTGTCTTCATCATTGGACAACATGAAACATGGCCAATATCAGCTAATATAAAAAAAAATATTTACAACTTTCCTCGATTTAAAACAATTCCTAAAGACTTCTCTCCATTTTTCTCTGGCAGATGGCCAAAGATTTGTTTGTTTCTTTTTCGTCCTCAAGTTTTTTTAGTGGTTGGTAAACAACTAGTTTTGGTAGCTTTTTCTGTTCTGTTTATACAGCCTTGTGTTACATACATAGCGCCACCTTTTGACGACAGTATGCAGCCGATCGCTCCAAAGCCGATAATAGAAACAAGCCTGATCAGCATTTTTTTTACAACATTTCCAAAGTTCACTTTTAATTTTGCCTAGCAAATATATGGAAACACGGCTATTTACCCTATTTCTCATCTGATTTATTGTCTCAGTTAACTATTGAGTTTATTGTCTCAATTGCTAACTTCAAGTCACCTTCAATGCAACATTATTTACGGTCCTATTTTGAGTACAAATAAAAGATAAAGCAGGGTGTGCATTAGGATGGGGCTGTACAGTATTTTAAAAAACCAACATGATGACAGCCAAATGCCAAACTCTTCAAAACAATAGTTCGCAAACCAACATGTGACATTACCATGGCTACATCCATCTTTTTATAGACTGTGGTCGAAACTGAAAACAAAAACTGTAACCTTAGCCCTTTAATGCTCAGTACTTTTATTGATAAATTATTTAAATTATTAATCAAAATGATCTTTTTCCTTTCATTCATTTGACTGAAATTTGACGGTCAGGTTGAGCGTTAAAGATGTAGAAAAGCGACATCAAAATGCAGCCAGTGAGTTGTTTTAATGACAGCAACACTTGGAAAGCAGTGATTTACCGACGGTGTGGATAAATGTGTACATCAGTACTTTGTAATTATTTCATTATGTGCTTGTGTATGTAATATTCCAAACACAAAAGCAAAGTTAACATATCTGAAGCTTCAATCCAGCTGCTCCTTCAGACTTCTCTTGTTTTCTAAATAGAGAGCCATTATTTTTATATTGACATTGAAAATATTCCTATAACACTCACTATGTTACTATGAATACAGTGCCAGTGTCACATACATCAGTATTGTATTCACATACAGTATACAGTCATTGAACACAGCAATAAATTATTTGAAAAGGCTTAAGAAGACTGTGCGTTTTCTAATTGAGCAGTGTTTCTGCAGGTTCACCCACACAGGACAGTGTCGCTAATTGTTTCATTTGACTCCTATATGCAGCTTCTGCACATGTCACAATCAACACCTTAAAAAAAGCCAGATACAGTTGAGATGAAAATAAAACACATTTCACAATCTGTTTTCTTCCCATGACACAAACACTTGTGTATCGAGAAGTGGACTGAAATCTCTGGCAGTCACTGTGCAAGGTGTTGACAATATGGTTGGTGAAATGGCAAAATACAAAACCTAGTGTTTGACAGAGTAAAATGCACCTTTATGTGACAAAAGGGAAATGTACTGTTGACAGATCTAACCATTTACATTTTGAAGGATAGGTTCAGATTTGTTCAAGTTCATGTTGTTATGTTACACATGGTGGCAACTGTTAAAACCAGTTGCCTTGTCCTCCTACAACATGAAAATGTAGAGAGATATTCAGCAATTGTTTTCAATGGGCAAGTTGTAATTATTCTTTCATGTCAGCTAGTATCAGCCATGTTTCATGCTGTCTTCTATGAAGCATTAACTCTTTTACGAGAAAGTCAAAAACTACCTCAGGTAGCTGTAAAATTGAGGACGTTTTTTCAAATTTTCATTAACTTTTTCCAATTCAACACCTCAAAATGCACATAAAGATATGTTACGGAAACATGACCATTGATCAGTTAGTAATTCAGAAATAAAAGAATACAATCAGCCAAATCAGACTGCTAAGTCTTAAATTAGCTTTCACTAAACTCGGTTTTTGTCCTCTATTGGTTGGAGTTGCGTTTGACTGCAGTCAATGAGGTCCGTTATAGACAGGAGGAAGATCTGAACCTATCCTTTACCTAAATTGCTTCAGTGCATTAGTGGAATGAGAGTATATCAACAAATACAGTAGAAATGCAAAAGCTGGAAAGTAACCTCATGTTTTATGGATGTAGAAATGTTAAGATCTCCCGTTTGATGTGGAACCAACTGACAAACACTTAAATTAAACTGCCAGTGGTCGTTTTTAGGCTGCTCATGTGCCAGAAAGCTTAATTAAATCAAGTGCTCCTGCGGCGGTTCAAATACATGAAACCATTCGAATCTCTGCTTTGCCCATATGTCAAACATGAGCACAGGGGAAGGTGAAGTTTCTGATCTTCTGCTTCGTTGCCTCTTCCCCCGTCATCGCCGTCAGCCTAGCACCACCAGCGTTGTTAAGGCAAAATTAAACAGTTTGGGCATTTCACTTTGCCTCCTGATCTCTCCGCTCTTCCAATCCTGTCTTGTCTCTTGTGACGCATTCACGTGGCTGCTTGCAGTACGGAAGTATAAAATATAATAAACACTTGTCTTAATAACATGTTGCACACTGACAAAAAAAATTAGAAATCATATAAAATGTAGATATCAAATAAAAATCAGTTAATTGATAACTAATGCTCACACCTGTGTTCAGAGTCTTCAGTGTGAACTCATCCTGCAGGTCCAGAACAAGGATCAGTTTTACGATTGGAATCATGAGCCACCGTCACTGTTCAGTCTTGTTTTGCTGCTGCTAATCAACTGCTTTGCACTCAGATGCTCCTCGTAGTTTTCAGGACGCCTCATCACGGAAACGTTCTGACTACAATAAGCTGAGAGACACAGATGAGCTTCTCCAAACTGCACAGATGTCCTTTGCTCCCGTCATGATCACAGCTACACAGACGATCTAAAACTCCACGAGGAGGCTATACGTTGGTCTCAAGGCCATTCATGTCAATGGTGCAGTGTTCTTTGCTCTTCTTCAGGTGCCTCGGAGGAACCGGAGGCTTCTTTCTGTCTGAAAGCGGCCGAACGCCTTCCTCCAGCTGCATGAGTCGGGCCACGTCGGGAGGGACGAGCTCGTGTTTGACCCCAGAGGAAGGGGGCCGGTAGTTGCCGTTCTTGTTGTGGCAGTTCATCAGAGGTGGAGTGCTCATTGCTGTTTTGGTCTCACAGATCAAAGGCACCTGGGGGCCGACAAGATATTTAGAGTTTAAAAAAAAGATGCAGGTGCCAATTCATTTTTATTTTTATGCTCTTTTCTCATGACTAAAATACATACATCCTCCTTTTTTTTTTTCTAAAGGTCTACTCTTATGGAGTGTTTAGAAATAGCTCTGACATTATAAGAAACAAGTAGCGTGTGGTTTTCAGCTACAGGAAATATTGACAGCACACTGGGGGACCAACCTGTGATCGATCAGCTTGATCACTCTATTTTACATCTTGTTTTTACATCATGTTTTGTCGACACTTTCGAGACTGAATCCATAATTACAACTCACCCCATCTCCCTCTTTCATGAAGTCCTTCCTGCAGATGTGTGCCATGATGCCTGTGGCCAAAGCATCTCCCATTACGTTCACCATGGTGCGGAACCTGTCTCTGTTCAGAGGACATTTGAGGGAGGATTTTAGACAAATGAAGATTTTTGCTCTGCCATGATTAGTTTGGATCTTTGAGAACACTTACAAAGCCCAGTCTACTGCAATGATGAGGGTGATGTCATCAGTTGGCAACCCAACGGATGTTAGCACTATCACCATGGTCACCAGTCCAGCCTGTGGTATCCCTGCTGCACCGATGCTGGCTGCAGTGGCTGTGATGCTGGATAGTAAACGAAAACAAGATTTAATGAATTTAATTACAACTGCAGAGAAAAATGACCCTGATGACTGTAGCGGCAGTGTGAACAGGATAGTTTCAGTCTCACAGAAGCTACTACTTCTGCAGTTCTCTCCTATGTTCTTGCTGAACTCCAGCCTTTCATTTTTCTTTCAGTTCTGTGCTTCAGTTTTCAGTATCAAAAAACAACTCCTGGCAGACAGCATTTCACCCTGAAAACCCCCCACCTTACACGGCCACATAGACAACTAAAATTAATGAAAAAATGAATAAAACAGCAGTGGTGGAAAGACTCTCCTACTTGTTCTGATATGAACCAACATGCAAGGAATTATGAAAATAAAAAAAATAAAAAAATTGGGAGTAATATGACTGCAAAATCACTAAAATGTTAACTAATTAATAATCAATGTGTTGGGCGCCCCGATAGCCTAACGGTTATGTCGCATGACCCAAGTGCTAAGGCGTAGCAGCTGTCCCGGGTTTGATTCTGACCTTGGGCGTTTACTGCATGTCCTTCCCCACTCTCTCCCATTTCCGGCTCTGTCCACTGTCCTATCTAATAAAGACATAAAAGGCCAAAAATAAATCTAAAAAAAATAAATAAAAAATTAAATAGTCAATGTGTTAAACCCTTGGAAGTAATATAAATTAATCCGTTTGTCATGATTAATAATGCTGCTGAATTATTTTGATCTTCGATGTTCAATTTGTATGCCAGTAGCAAAATAAATATACATATTAAATAATATATTTTTACCTAAACAGCATTTCAAGTAGGTTTTGTAGCCCTGAGACTGGATACTGGATGCAACCTGTGAATGTATTATCAGCTCACTTCATTAATTTTTACTCACCTGGTGCATAAATTTGTAAAGTTTTGTAATTTCAGTGTATGCCTCAGCATTGTGTGGACTACTGCACATGTGCATTAGTGGTTCCCTCACTGTCACCATCCACATGTTCTTGCTCAGCCCATAGACTTCAGATTATGATGGCATCGCAAAAATAAAACTTATGTTTCTAGACTGAAAGAAAGATGGAGCATTTCATTTTAATGAATTAAAAGATATAACAGAGTAGTAGAGTTTGCCGTACAGTTTTACACATGTCCCTTTAAAAATGTGGTCTTTGGGGAGAATGCTGTTTGGGGCTGTAGCAGATTATTTTTTTTCTGCAACAAGACTGAGTCTATCTCTTTGTGTCTAACACTCTCTGTGTTTTATACCTTTTTTTAGTGCCTTTAAAAGATCTGTAACCCATTAGCATAACACCTTAGTAGTGGATAGTTTGGCATGCTCTTAAACAAAAAACAAGCAGCTTCTTTTCAGTCCGTCATGATGTCCTTTCAAAAGCTACTTCTGCTATGGGTATGTTCCTATACTCAGAGATCTTAGGTTATAGTACCTAACCAGCATTTCCTCACTTTTGTCAGGCCAGCTGACCAATCAGAGCAGACTTGGTCTTAGACAGGAGCGAAAACAGTGTTTCAGACAAAACACAGCGGTGAGCAGTATGAGAAAAAGAATCTGTGGTTTGAACATTAAAGCATGTAAACATATTCTAGTAGACCCCAAATATTTAATTATAAACCTGTAAATATGCAGAATATGGGTTCGTCATACATTTGTATTTATTTTGTATTGAATTAAACCTAACCAAAGCAGAAAAAAGCCTGAAAAACATTGTAGGTGTTAAATAATTTGATTCTGGGAGGAACTGAAGGATACTTGGATGACCATATCAACATTTTTACTGTTATACGTTCCATATGTATGAATATGCTGTAAGTGCACCAGATTGGCCCATTTTGGCTCGATTTGTAATGTGCTTGTGTGGAACCTAGATGTGAATTTTCTGTGCATGTATTGAAAGGGTCCTCCAAGCAGAATAGAAAGTAGTGTATTAACATCAGTTGTGCTACTGTGGTGTTGTTGTCCATGTCTGCATCCTCAAAGGAGAATAACCAGGCCCTATATAATATGTGTTCCCTCGTCTGTCCTAAGTGGAATGTTGTCCACCTCTGATTGAAAAAAAAAGAAAAGAGAAATCCATAGTATGGAAGACTATAGTGACATGACTTAAAGTAGGTACTTGTGCCTATAAAAAGGTTTTCTCCTCTTATTGCTTCTGAACAGTGAATCATGGTCAGGATCATCTGAGTGCAGTGAATGTGTGTCATTTGACTGTAGTATAAAGACACCATATTTTGAAGGTCCAGCCATTCGTGAATCAGTACTTGTGGCTATAACTACACCATGAACACAAAAGAACACTCCAAGCAACTCTGTGAAAAGGTTATTAAAAGGCATAAGTCAGGGGATGGATACAAGAAAATTTCCAAGTCAGTGAATCTCCCTTGGAGTACAGTTAAATCCATTATTAAGAAATGAAAGGAACATGGCACATGCGTAAATGTACCTAGAGCAGGCCGTCCTCAAAAACTGAGTGACTGTAAAGGAAAGATACTAGTGAGGGAGGCTACCAAGGCACCTATTAATCCTCTGCAGAAGTTATAAGCTTTAGTGGCTGAGATGGAGAGACTGTGCATATAGCTACCGCTGCCCAGATTCTTCAACAGTCAAAGCAGAAAAATCTTTTATTCTGAAGGGACCAAAGATTAGCTTTTTGGCCCTCAAACTAGATGCTTTGTTAGGCAAACAGCAAACAGCGCACATCATCACAACACACCATCCCCAATGTAAAGCATAGTGGTGGCATCATCATGATGTGGGGATGCTTCTTGGCAGCAGACTCTGGAAGGCTTGTAAATCCTGGAGGACAACCTGATGTAGTCTGTAAAAGAGCTGCGACTTGGGGGGGAAGATTTGTTTCCCAGCAAGATAATGGCTTGAAGCATACAGCCAGAGCTACACAGAAATGGTTTAAAGACAACAGGGTGAACATTCCGGAGTGGCCCAGTCAGAGCCCAGACCTCAAACCAATTGAGAATTTGTGGCAGGACTTGAAAAGAGCTGTTCACTCATGATCTTGATAGAGCTGGAGCAGTTTTGGAAGGAAGAATGGGGTAAAATTGCAGTGTCCAGATGTGAAATCCTGACTGAGAACTGTCCACACAGGCTCAATGCTGAAATTACAGCCAAAGGTACATCTACTCAATACTGACTTGAACAGGACGAATACTCCAATCACTTATTTTACATTTTATATTTTTTAATTAATTGGCATTACTGTGTAGAAATCTGTTTTAACTTTGACATGAAAGTGTTATTTTTGTAAATTCTTGCCAAAAAAAAAAAAAACTAATTAAATTGACCATGACTTAATGGAAAATTTTCAAGGGGCTGAATACTTTTACTAAATGAGAAGCACCCATCACTTTTAATCATGACTGTTTAATTTGTCTACAAACTAAAACTTCTCATGCCATCAGAGAAATTTGAAAGATGTTAATAAACATAGTGGCTGTAAGTGGGAAGTAATCAAAACTGATCCATATATTGGTCTCTTCTTATGAAGCCTCAAACATAATTTATAGCTGCTTTAGTCTCGATGTTCTCACAGACTTTATCGAGCTGCCCAACTTTCCCTGTGGGTTGTTTCGATGAACTCCTGCATCAAACACACATACTTTAGATTAAATTAATGAAGTATCTTCTTGCTTCAATTTATTCTTGGGATGGAATCTAAAGGTGAGGCTTGCCCCACGAGTCGGGCTGATGCTCGCTCACAATCGAATAAACTAGTGATGTCTCCATGGCAACTGTCCAGCTTCATCCTGAGAAGCATCCTATGTGATGTGAAATGAGCAAACTGCCTGCCGGTCCATCTGATCTCTGGTGCAGATCCAGAGGTTGAGGATGGGATGATCCAGCACTCATCACAGAGAGAGGCTGGGGGTTGGGGTCAGAGGCCCGGCAGTGGCGTGACTGGGATATGCATGCATTATCGAGGCCACATGGCTCTTTTCAGAGAGAGATTAGCGGATATTTTCAATCTACAGTTACTGTATGGTATTATATAGAAAAACACAAGGTGGCAAATGGAAGGGAGGTTGACAAATGCTCCTGAAAACAGTGTGTGTCAGAAGCAATATTCCAGTCAGTAAAAACACTGAATGAAAAGGTCTCATTACATGACAGAACAGGCTGAATATGAGACGAAATGAGGTTTGGAAAAGTGGTGTTAAATTTGAGGTCTACCATTTTTTTGCTTATTCGGCATAACCAAATGGAAAAGCTTATAACTGAAGAATTGTAAGGCCAAAATGCATGTGAGAGGCTTCATTTGAAAGTAACATGTTTTAGTTTTCTGTAAATGTGCTCATTTAACGTGTTGCTAAAACACAGCCAAATATGCATCCATTTAAACATGGCTCAAAAAGTAGGTTTTGTTCTCATCTTTAATACAGTAAGTCATTTTTAAACAACAATTTAATGCCAGACGTGTGCAGCGCAACACAACCCTTCTACATCTTGTAAACTACACCTGCATAAAGTTCCGTGCCTCCAATCTTAACTATATTGGAAATTGGAACTTTTTAGTTTGTAGTGTCACTGGTGCTCCTGAACCTTTCATAAACGGCTACTTTTACTCAGTCTTGTGACGCTGGATAACAATGTTAAACATTTTGATGACAACACCTTTTACTATCATTCAAATATTGTTTGGGTGGGCTTCTCTTGCTGCTGGTTACACTGCCGGCGTTCAGCTGCCTTAAAGGAGAAACTTAGCCCCATACACATTGGATGCGTTCCAATATCCATACTACCATGACATAAACTATGCCAGAAAAAGACTTAGTGTGTCCAAGCATGCAAGCCAACATGCATTTCTGGCCATTCTGACCCACAGTCATCTGCACAGTTACATCACAGTGTCTCACATCAGCTCACATGAGTACAAACCAACTTGAGTTGCTCTGAATGCACAGACGGATGAAAGCTCATTTTGTAGTACAGATTGTGACGGATATATGAGAGAGGCGCAAAATTATGACAAAGTAGTATGTCAGAATAGTATACATACTGCATGGAACAGTACTTTGCAAGGAAGCTGTAGTATGTGATTTCAAGCACAGCCACTCAAACAGCTCGCCTCAAATGCAACCAAACTGCCCATTTATACTAACATTGGAAACGCAGAATATCTACAGCTCTGATCTATTTATTCTCTACTATTTCTGTAAGCCATGTTTGTTTAATGCTATTTTCATGTTTCACTTCTATGTGAAAAATGGCTTTAGTGATGAATATAACAGTCATCATCATTGTCCTATATTCAGGCCAACACAGTATTTCAGAAAAGATCTTCAAATGTTATGTTTTCATAAAAGCTTCTTTTATTTGCTCTTGAAGAGTGTCACAAATTGATTTTTCTTCATTAGTATTTATGCCAATATCAGACTCCATCAGAGCCTGATTGGAGATTCATTGTAGTGGTGTAGTGTTGTCGGGTTCTATACTCTTTTTTATGATTTATGACATTTTAACTTTCTTACAGTGTGCAAAAGACATTTTTGAGTTTTCTTTACTTCTAACCACGGTTGTGCTGTTTCCACAGATATGTTGGGACTTTATATTGCAGTGAAAAATCAGCCCACAGTGACTAAAAATGTGATGAGACCTGAAAATGCCCAGAAACTGCTTGGGGTTGAGAGGCTTAAAAATATTTAAAATTTATGAAAATTTCTTGGATTGCTCTATGTAGTGCAGAACATTCCTAGTAACTACTGGCTCTGCTGCGCCTGAAGCTCTACTACAGTGAAATTTTAAAAATATATTTCACTGATGCTCATTTAACTATCAAAATATTTAAAAAATTAACTGTTAACACTAAACAACATCAGATCCATCAAGAGCTTCTAATTCCTCACTGTGCGTATGTGCCTTAACTATCCCATAATGTGTTTCTCCTATTCAGTGTAAAGGATTCCTTGTTGTTGATATCATTGCTTTAAAATCCTGATGATATCTTTACCATGTTAATGAGCTTATAAAGCACAGATGGCATAAAGCCCGGCCCACTGACCTGATGGTGATGATCTGGCCAAAGTCGAGCTCATAATTATTAACTTGTGCGATGAAAATCGCCGCCACGGCCTCATAGAGAGCGGTGCCATCCATGTTGATGGTGGCGCCCACGGGCAGCACGAAACGGATGATGCGGCGGTCGATGTGGTTGTTTTCTAAAAGGCACTTGAAAGTTATAGGCAAAGTGGCAGAGCTGTGGAAGAAAGAGAACAAGGCAGAGTTGTCAGATAGAACAACAGTTACATAACCATCTCCTAATTTCTCCCCGGCATGCGTGTAAACACGTAGAATCTGTTTACGATTTCTTTTAGTGAAAGAAACTGCTGAACGAGAATAAAAGGTAATAATGTTTTACAAGATATTCAGCATGCAGCAGATGTTTTTTACTGATCTGAGCAAACACATGCATTATTGATGAAGAGAATCACTGTAGCAGCCACTAAATGTCACATTGAAAGGCAGTGATTGGCAGCGATGTTACATCACAATTTGTCTTTTACAGCTACAAGAACAAGGATTGATTTCACATGGAGAAAATGTTAATTTTAATGGGCCATGCCAGTGTTTTTGTGTGTTTTAATCAGTTTATGCATTGCTGAGGAGCATTTTCCAAAGCACACTGCTATGTTTTCAGTTTGTCACTTTCCCTCCTTCCAGGCAACAACTTGTTTTCATTCATTTCCATGTGGGCTCAAAATGAAAACAGTCGCAAATTTACCACAGTAAACATGACGGCTGCTAATGTAGCGGGGCTGAACACATGCAAAAACACTGACACGGTCATTTCCATTCAAAGTACAGTCGGTTCATATTATACTATGCTATCTATCTGCTTGCACACATGTAGACCGAGTGGAAGAGGTGCCTCTCTAAACAAACGCTCCTTTACATTCCCATCTCTTCCCACACACACCAGATGTTTTCTGATCTCCCAACATCCCTTTGAGGCTTTTCATGGTAATGTTCCAGTAAAAGGAAAGAACAGAATATGTGGGTAGGACTCAGGGATGCCTGATTGTGATCCATGAATGAGGAACTTACAGATCTTTTCTTTTTATAACACATCAATATCAACAGTTCACTCTATAGTAACTTTCTTTACCTGGAGGAGGTTGCCAGGGCGATGAGGAGGGCTTGCAAGATTCCCCGTATGTAAACAATTGGGCTCTTTTTGGTGATGAAGAAGTACATGGAAGGCAGGATGAACAAGCCGTGCAACACCAGGCCGAACACCACAGTGACGGCGTAGAAACCGAGCTTCTTCCCCATGGCTGAGGGGTCGCTCATCTCCAGAATCTTACCGGCCACCAGGAAAACAATGCCGAATGGAAAGTACCTGGCAGGATGAGGACAGTCAGAGCTCAGAGTCAGCCAAGGCGGCTGTCAAACAAATTCATTGAGAGATGTGCACACTAGAGCTAGAAAGGATTCACTGAGGACCTTTAAAGGTGCTACTTTATTAAAGTACATCACTTTATTCTTGAAATATTCATTAAATCCTGTGTTGACATAGTTTCTTGTAAGTAAAACTTTGTTTGTACATATGACCTACACAGTCATCTGATATTAGGTTTAGTATATAACGCATCGTGTGTAACTGTCAGGAGAATTTAAAGCAAATTTATTAAGAGCTGCACAGGAAAAAATAGAGTGAATAATCTAGTCTGTGTAGTATCGTCAGAGGTTGGCAGCACAGGCTGTGTTATGCATGACAGAAAAAGGAGAGGAAAAAAATGGAGATTAGTTTTCAGGAACAGTTTTCAATCGGGAAAGTAGTAATTATTCTTTAATGTCAGCTGATATCGGCCATAATTCATGCTAAGATCAAGACAATGACAGAAGTGGAAACAGCTGATCAGTCATGTGGTAAATTTTTGCTATGTCAGAGTTTATTCAGAAAAGGGGTTTGCATCTCCTCTGAAGCTCCTTCACTCCTTTATGAAATAGTCAACAAAAACATCAAGTGAGCATAAAAACTATTTTTCGAAATTGGAAAAGTTTTCTCAAATTTCGACATTTCCATTAACATTCATTAATTGATAAAAATGTAATACTTCATAATGCGCATGAAAACACATTACGGCTGACCTATCAGGGCAGGCTATTGCATTAACCCCAGTTCAGTTCCAGCTCATGTTGATTTGCTTCATGTCTCCCTGTCTGCTTCTACCTTCCCTGTCTGTCCTTCACTATCACAATAAAAAAAAAGGCCAATAACCCTCAAAAACATTATGAAAAATGGGTAATTGAGGCATGTAAGGACAGGGTGTAACAGCAATTTGCTGGAATTTAACTGTTGTTGAATATATATATCTACAACGAAGAAGAACAAGAGAACGACAGCTGAAAGGGTTATAGCGTTAGTGAGTAACCGAGAGACTCATACACTTTTTTTTTCTCTCCAAATTTTGCCATTTCCATGAACCTTTTTAGTTTTTCTGTGTTATGGGAATACACCTGATGTCTGCAGACTCAGATATGACTATACATGTAGTCCCTCGTCTATCACGGGGGTTAGGTTCCGCGAAGTAGCGACCTTGTATTTATTTTATTATTTATATATATTTTAAGGCTTTATAAACCCTCCCCACACTCGCTGAGTGTGAGCAACACTATGTGCAGCGATCAGATGTCGATGTGAAATGGACAAGGCGAGATGCTGAATGCATGCTATATGCGGGAGACGGAGCGCCCTGGATACAGAACACCGTGCTCTGGTTGGTATATACAATTTAAAAATCCGCGATACAGTGAGACCGCGAAAAGTGAACCGCGATATGACAAGGGATTACTGTATTCTGTCTTGCTTGGGAAGGTTCTTAACTCAGTGAACTTACTTGGGAGTATCTAAGTTGCAGACAGCTTACAGAATTATCTAAATGCTATGGAATATGTGCTCCAATGCTTCCTTTTCATCCTCCCTTATCATAGAACACAGTGGTACATCCTGTATGGAAGAAAAGGAGATAATGCCATTCCACTACTAACTTTATTAGGGGAGCAATTTTCTAATTCTCTAATATCCACAGAGAGGTGTGTGCTGCAGACAAAAAGCAGCAATATATAAACCAACTTAACTTCTTTTATGCTAACATTTATGTATGAGGTGTGATCTGTGCTCTGGAACACAGATCTCACTACCTGTAAAGCAAATTAAATGTGGTCTAGGTTAGTTACATTTGTATTATTAGACATTTGTCCCTGTAGTTACATGCATCATGCTGGCTAGCCAAAGTCGACAGACGTCTCAAAGTGTGGCATGCAGTAAAAGGTTTTGGAAATGCAATGATGATTTTACCTTTAAACTGCACTTTTTACTTGCTAACTGGGTGAAAGTTCCTTTATTCTTAAGTGGTTCTATATGTAATCTATAATGACGTTGTGGCAGTGAGCTGCAGATACATCCTTTGTTACTTGTGAAAGTTCAAATCCGTCTATTCTACTTTCCTCAAATAAGAAAGTATGAAAGAAATGATTACCATATGACGATGGCAACAATTCTAAGGACGGCCTCATTCAGACTCTGGCAGAAGTTCACCAAGGCGCTGCCATTTGGCCCCATCCTTCCCAACATAATACCTGTGGAGTGAAAAACAGAGCTCAACCATATGCAGTTTACTGATGGAAGCAGTTTAATTTTCAATAATACATTCAACATTTGAGGTCAAAAGGTGCCTCTAAGAACAGTAATAGAAGGATAAAGCCTGCTTGTACCCATAGTGGCTGAGAAAATAACGATCCCAAGGACATTCATTCCATCACTTGTTCCTTCTCGAGTGCGAATGAGCACATCCGGTGGTGGCGTCAGGTCAAGAGCAAAGTTCTGGATGTCAGTTCCGTTATCGTCCTGGATGCCGTAGATGAGCGCTCGCCGAGTGGTGGACTCTGATTGGGCCTGACTCAGTGTTGGCTTGGGTTTCACAATGTACTCGCTGTTTGTTCGATACTGTTGCCAGGGAATAGAGAGAGAAGCACAATGAGACCTGTCATTTAAATTCTGTAACAAAACAAAACCTTCATCATTGAAAGTACAGTTTGTGATATCAAGCATCTGACCTGCTGAAATGTGGCCTGCACCAGATTAGCCGGGAACATGTTGCTGCAAGGCAAACACACACGCCCACACTTATTAACACACACTCTGTACGTATTTAAAAGGCTGAACTATAAGACAGCCACCCAACAATTTCATGTTATATATCCTGAACAAAAACATAAAAGCAGCATATAATGTTTCATTAAATTCTAGCATTCTTTTAACATAGGGGATAAAGTATTTGTTGTCCCAACACTTGGCATCTCTACCACAGAATAGACATCATAAAACAACCAAGTATGACTATACTGAAAATCATAATGGGCAGATGGAAAGTGGAATTATAGACAAGAAATCACAAATATATCTTTGACATGTAGAGGTAATGATGTTGTTGACACTGGGCGACAGGATCATGTCCATCCAGAGCATCACATATTCTGGAGACATGATGACACGTGTTGTCTTGTTTAGATGTCAGGTGATGGTGGCAAATGAACAGGATAACTATAGGTTTGGCGATTTTATCTCAATGTCGTTGGACATTGAGATTGTCATTAATGAAATGCAGATGTATTCTTTGTCCATGACATATCCCTGGCCATGCTGTCACTCTAACGCCTTCCTGGGCTGTTCTCTGTACGGTACGATGTTGACTTCCGTATAGTGTTCCTCTCGACCACACTGAACGCAGCATCTTCCATCTGCTCTGTACAGCTGAAAATGAGATCCTTGAATAAAAAGGATCGGCTTCCATCTTAGCTAGTGTCTGACGAACTTGAGTGGTCGGGCACTGGAATGATTAGGACGCTATTCTGTCAGATCAAGGCCTTGAGACGAGATCTCAAACCAGCTTTCCATCAGATGATTCCTCACAGTTTAAGCAGACATTGTCTTATTCTTCATCAGCAGTCTCTGTAGCTTATTGCAAAGCATTTTGCAGATGGTCGAGTTGAATGGGTGCAATCCTGGTCTCTGGACTTGACATGGTAACACGTGGCCTGCAGTCATGTGGGAGATAGTCTGTGGTACCATGCTGTGTTAAACCATTTATCATACTACAAATGGTAGAGTTGTGGACATTGCCTGACTTTCATACCAGCATCTATACATGCTAAAATCCTGTTCTTGTCTTTCTCTTGTCATCTGTGCCATCGTGTCGTTTGAATCAAATTGCATATTAAGGTGGTCTTTTCTAGTCACTGGTCAAAGGATTGTCTTTGTAGATTAACTTAGTAGTCAAGAATGTGTCACCTGTTGAATAGTTCAAAAACGTGTTGTGCATAATTGGCTAAATTTAACCCTTTCCAAACCAGGTCAATAGAAATGAGTTTTAAAGTTTTTCTCTAAGCCAGAAAAGAAGATAATTTGCATCCTGTGTTGACCAGTTGACCTCTTGTCAGTTTACTGTACTGATATCTGTATACTGGGATTTGTCTCCCATATTTATCTTCTATCAGATGCTTAGATTTCATCTGTTTTAAAGTTTCACGTTTTGGTGTAAATAAAGTGAGTCATAGTCGTAGAGTCATAGAGTCATAGCAGGCTCCAATGATAACATTTCAGTGATTTGGACAAACTAACATATGCAGGGTAGAAGGTAGAAGTCTATTCAAGAAAGGAGGTGGTGTTGTGCCTACAGGCCTCATAGAAGCCTGATTTCATGTTAGATCTGCAAACAAAGGGAGTACTGGAAGAACTCAGTCTCCCATGAGCCTTTGCGGTCTCGCACCTTGGCGAAATCCGGCAGTTTGGTCCTGGCCCCTCATTGGAGGGGGGCCCCCGGAACTGACCCCATGCCCCGCCCCCGGCCGTGACATCACTGTGCGGTATAAATCAGAGGAACATGCCTCTGTTCAGTCTTTTTTTTTCCCCCTGGCTTCACTCTGAGCTACGGCTCTCCCCAGTCCGCTCCGGGAGGGGGGGGGGCTTCCCCCCCTCTCTTCCCCCCCTCTCTTCCCCCCCTCTCTTCCCTTGGACCTCCACTCCCGGAACGGGGCCCGTGCTCCGCTTCCCTTCGGGCCCCTCTTTCCCCGTGAGTTACGGCCCTGGTTGCTGCAGCCCGACCTCCGTGTTCCTGCTGGCTGGACGATCCCAGAAGCCGCGTC